>CAKXYN010000361.1:0-280211 GCA_935064755.1 Tragelaphus eurycerus
TTATTTCTATTTTGACAGAGAGATAGAAAGGAAGATCATCTGAAAAACTGAGGATTGCTAAGGGGTGTTAAAGGTTTGAGAAGAGATGATTAGGTATGAAATAGACGAACAGGGCAACATAGCATTTTCAGGTGTCACTTGAGGTTGGTGGTTCAGTTAGCATGACTGGGTGGTTTTCTCCAAACAGGCTTGGCAGCACAGATGTAGACCTTGAACAGGCCAAGCTTGAGTTTAACAGGGATTGAGGTTTTACTATTGAGGATATTGAAATGCAGTGGGGAGAACATAGTAGGTGAGGGTATAAACAGTGGAGTTATAATGATCGACCATGGAATTCAAGAAGAAGGTTGGGGAACAGGGAAGAGTTCTTAGGGCCAATGAATCTCAGGACCCAGAGAGGTAGAAGGATTGTTGGCTATAGGGTACTGAAGAATTTGAGCAACAAAATGAAAATTGGTGATCAAATTGTGATCCGCAAACCTGAGATTATGGAGGCTGTGCAACTAGTGTCAGTGATAAAACCTTGGGCATGTCTACACAGCCTGCAGGGGGATTCTAGCAATGTCATGCACAGAAAGGAGGTCAGGCACTGAGAGGTCAGGGTCATTCTTTTTCTATACAAAACCACTATGAATTATTACAGGAGTAGTATCAAAAACAGGAACAAGGATCCATAAGCAAGGGTCTAGAGCAAGAAGGGTTTGGAGTGTGATATGAACTCAGATTACAGCATGAGAGTGAAAACAATGAGGGTGGTAACCGTGGAATCTGGAAGGAGCAGGATTTGAAAAGAACAAGGAGACCTAGTGATGCACGGAAGGGAAGAGAGACAGAAATCATGTTCTGAAGGCAGCGGAGAAACCATATTCTGGGGAGAAGCCAGATTTCATTTACGATGAGAGAATAAAGGGAGTGCACACAGAAATGAGGTTGAGGATGAAAGACTGAATTCCAGAGGATGTGGTGGGAGGATTTTGAACATTGAGGGTGTATTAAACATGGGGTCAGATTAGAGGAAGTACATAACCATATTGAGGATAAGGGTTCAGATGGCAAGGGAAGAAATTGTATACCTGAGTCCCTTGTGGTGATTGAAGTATACAGATGAAGGGTATGATAAAGTGTTCTTACCATGTGTTCACTGGTAAATATTTCAGTGCTGGAGGAGTGGAAGTGGCCTCTCTGAGAGCACAGAGGACTGTGGTGCGACTTACTCCTGCCAACAGCAGTATGATGGCCTTCTGTCCACCTCATGCTCTCACCTAGCTATAATCCTGTCACACTAAATTTATGGCGTCATATCGGTTATGGAGAAATAGCGAGGCTCATAAATGTATACATATAACACATACAGTTTTTTTTTATCACAGTATAGTTGCTTTACAATACTGTGTTCATTTCTGCTGTACAGCAAAGTGAATCAGCTATACATGTACATGCATATAAGGAGGCTGAGGCTTATAATTCTGTTAATATTTGGATAATTTACTCAGAATAACAGAACTCTTTAGCAGTAGAGCCAGGATAAGAACTAGATAAGTAAAACTTAGCAGACACTAAGTTTATTACTTCAGAAGCAGGTTGTCTCAGTCAGCACAGGCTGGGTTCTACAGCAGTAACATGCAGCCCCTAAATTGCAGTGACTAAAAATCACAAAGATTTATTTCTCATATCCATCCTGGATCAGCTGTGGGGCTGTGCTGTGCTATCATCATTCCAGACTTCTCTAAGCTTTTGGAACAGTCACTTTGTTGAATATTGACAGAATAGAGGGAAAGAAGAAAGTATAGCAAGATGGTATAGTATCACATCAGGTCAGAGAATTTATTCCTAAAAGTGACATCACTGCTTCTGTTCCTATATAACATAAGTCACATGACCAATCCTAACTCTAAGGGGTCAGGGAAATGCAATCTTACCAAGCTTAAGAGACATGAAATATGAGGTAATTAGCTACTTTTAATCATCCTGCTTAGCCTGAAGACTTCTCAGAGATTCATGGACTCTTGTATCTGGTTCCATGCTATTTTGTTCTTACAAGATGCATTGTATTTAGCTTGGAATTAAAACACTTTTATGGTCAGAACCTGCTGATCATAATATGATTTTAAAATAGTGAATATGTTTCTAAATTTTTATTTAAATGGTTGTGTAATACTCCTTATATCCCTCTTCCATTAATCAGTGAACAATTCTTTACCATTACACTTGTCAGTTGGTATCAATTTTTCAGTATTTCAACCCAGAGCTGTTATAAATATTTCTATGAGGGGCAATTCACATTGCTGTGTTGTTTTTCATTGGTTTGACTCTTTGACAGCTACTAAGAGACTTTTCCTTGTCATAAATATTGCAAATAATTTTCATGATTTTCTCTGTGTCTTTTAGTGTAATTATGGCATTTTTGGACAGGAAGGTTTTCAAGAGCTTTGTGGGAACAGCAACATATGAGTAGATGAGCACTCCATTTCCATCCTGTGCATCATCTCAGTAGTCAAAGCAAATGAAATCTGATTATGTGCTCTGGGGTCCTAACACCCACAGCTGTCTTTATCTTCTAGCATTTTTGTTTGCTTGTTTTGTTTTTTTTTGTAATTGACTCCTTGGATGCTCTGATCTGTATCTCTATAAACAGAAAAAGAATAATAAATGAAACACATGAGGCCAAAAACCAAGATTCAGTATTATTGAAGGAAAAATGAGAACACTAGATTAGAAAGACAGATAGGAAGAATAGATATCCCTAAACGATGCCAGATGCACTAAGATACAGATCATATTACATTTCTCCAGGTCATTTCTCTAGTTTTTTCTGCTCATTTCTTAGCCTCTTGCATTCAAGTTTACTTGTTTTTCAGCCTCAAAAACAAAACTTCAAATGCTCATATTTGCTCACATTAGATGGCATTCAGATACAAGTCTTACATTTCATTCCTTGGTGGAAAAGTTACTTCATCATTCTCTAGTAATGAAAAAAAAATTTTAAACAAAGACTTCTTTTATCACCAATGTATCCATCAAACATTCAGACACTGTGGGATTTAAAGAGACCTGAGGTTTTAAACTTTTTTCTTGATGGATTTTTATGCCACTTGTATTTTCAACAAGTATTTGTTTGCAGTTATTTTTATAAGAGAAATTAGCATGTGATTAAGGTATGTAAATGAACTTAGGAATTAATTTTTAATTGAAAGGTTAATATTCTTAGCTGTTTTGAGTGATGCTAAGAAATTCCTAAGGATAAAAATGAATGGATTTCAAGTATGATGATGGTTTGGAACAAAGTGGGGAAGATATTTTTATGTTACTCTAAATGAATATAGTTAAAGGAATTTCAAAGTTAACTGAAATCTTAATTTGATCATAATTCATATGACTTTTTTGAAATGCCCTACTTATCATTACTTTGTTCATGCCTTTTACTGTAGAAAACAAAACATTTAATTGACCCAGAGGATCTGTTCAAGAGTTATATCAATATACTTTAAAGGTAGATTTAATTTAAAATTAGAGCAAATTTTGCAGATGACTAAAGGAATAAGATAAAGTCATCTATTTACAAGTCACTGACATCAAATTATACTTCATATACATGTCATCAAAGGAATTTGTTAGAAATTATATTTTTTTAACTTTTTATTTGTATTGGAGTATAGCCAGTTAACAATGTTGTGATAATTTCAGGTGAACAGCAAAAGAACTCAGCCATCCATACATGTGTATCCATTATCCCCCAAACTCCTCTTCCATCCAGGCTGCCACATAACATTGAACAGAGTTGCCTGTGCTATAGGGTAGGTCCTAGAAATTATATTCTGACTTTTAAAAAAATACCTCTTATTGGGAAAGTGAAAATGAATTACGTTTTCATCACAAGAGGTGGGAAAGAAATATTCATAGATGTCGTGAATGTTGTTCTACAGAAAACTTTCTGAATCATCCTGTGAATAAGATAGATCTATAAAAAACAGGAATTGGAATAAAATCAGTCATCTCCTTGGGAACTGTTTCATTACTAGATTCAACTTCTCCTGACCTTATGCTGATTATACGATACAGTTTTATGAGGAGATATAAAATGCTAGCAACTACCTTAGGTGGGGTTGGGGGTATCCAATCGCGACTTGGCTCCTAAAACTAGTCTATTTAAAGTTGTAGCATTAAATGATGGCAGAGGTTTCCAAAGGATAAAAATCAATAAATATCTTTAGGATCCTGATTGATGGACATTTCTGCAGTATTTTGAGATATTTCAAAATGGGTAGTAAATATTTCTCTAGGTGAAAGCTATAACTCGAAGCTAAAATTAATGTAGTCTCAGGTCTGAACTAAGTATTAGGTTCAGGCATCTGGAGAAACAATTTCTTCTTTGTGTGCCATCCCTAAAGAAAATATAGTGGATCTTTTCTTTTAATAGAGGCCCACTTATTATGTAGCTTAACTTGACATATCCTCCTGAGGCCTCTTCAATCAGAACTGACCATGTATAACAGCAATATGTCAACACCTCAAAGACACAGACATCATTTATCTAGTAACTTCGATTATCTAGAAAACAACAAATATCAGGAAGTAATAAAAGTATTTGAATAGTCGAGACAGATAACATACAGACTGAGTTTCTCTCTACTCATTGAAGAAATCTTTAGGCCTTTATTCTTTGTACCTAACCCTAACTTTAGACATAATTTTAACTGCCTCTTATATTTGTTTACTCTGTCTATAACAAATTAGAAGCAAGGCATTAAAAGCTGGAGACATTGAAGGGAAAACATGAACAGCAGGAAAAAGTGATACTGTACAGCCTTAGCATAGAGATGAGGAAGAAAAAAATTAGATCTTAGATTCAACCACCACTACCACCACCAATAACAACAACAATAATAGTAATAGCTCTTTGCAACTATTTAAGATGCCGTTAATGGCACAGTAAAGATGATAGTAAGTCAGGATTTCAAGTCTGCACACATTCCTATATGTGAGATACATCATCCCCTGTGGAGAAAGAATGTCTCCATAAACTCTCACCAGGAAACATTATCGAAGGTTTGAACTCATCTGTGATCACCCAGATATTTTATATTTGGCTTCCCGGGAATCTTGACATTAAGAAAAGGGATGATGTCCTAAGATATACACACTCAGTCACTGGAACTCCCAATTAAAAGTAATAAATTGACTTTCTGATGTATATGTGTCTTATATAATGGAAGTCCACTAGGAATCAAATCATCTTTGATTTTACTAATGAAATCCAGTGTGTCACCCTGCAAGTCTAAAGAAAGGAACATTAGTTTTGAAACCGCAAGTCCTTCAGAAAGGACTCAAACCCCCCTCGGAGCCCACAGCTCCGGAGGTCACTCAGACCACTCAGATTGGGATGCCCGCCTCAGATTGAATCCCCATTCCCTGACTTTAGATTGAGTC
This sequence comes from Tragelaphus eurycerus, assembly GCA_935064755.1. Classification (NCBI taxonomy): domain Eukaryota; kingdom Metazoa; phylum Chordata; class Mammalia; order Artiodactyla; family Bovidae; genus Tragelaphus; species Tragelaphus eurycerus. The sequence goes on from CAKXYN010000361.1 coordinate 5,428, forward strand.
AGCTCTTCACATGAGGTGGCCCCTCAAATCCACTGGCTTTTAATTGAATCTGATCAGGCGGTCTCAGGCCTTACTGAAGGTCACATTCTCTTGTCTTGGCTCAGAAAGAATTCAGCAAGAGTCAAAGTGACAGGTAAAGAGTGAGATTATTGGTATAGGACACTTGTGAGAAATACAAGCGAGCAGGAAAAGAGGACTGTATTTTTCAAATCAAAGAAAAAGTAAGAAAAGGAGAAAACCATTTTCTTCTTCATTCTTGGTCAGATGTCAAGGCTTACATCATTAGTTCTTCCTGTGACCCAGTATGGTCTAACCAGGACTGTCATAGTGTATTTAAATGATGTGTGTATTAACAGAAGGATGGTAACATATTCATCTCAGATTTTGGTATAATGTCTCATTTCCCCTAGTTTGTTTCATCTTTCACCTATATTCCTGTATTAGCTACATTCAGAGATGCTACTCCTCAAGGCCCATTAACTCCCTGGCTTCATGTAACAAGACTCAGACCCCATATCTATTGTCTTCTGTTTTAATTGTCAGAACTTGTGGCTTGAGAGTGCTTGGCACATGAATATGCTTGGTCTTCCTTCAAGGTAGAGTTGATTTTTTTCTAGCTTACTGAATTATTTTCTTGAGTGGTCATTAGCTTACTACAGTCTCCCAAATGCTCTTAAAATTCCCTTTCTGTCTAATCTCCTAATGGCATTTCTAAAACAGCTATTTAATTATCCTACTCTATCCCTATCAGTTTCTCATAAGAATTCAAAGCCCTGACACCAACTGAGGCCTCAACTCCAGCCTACTCCTGTATTCCCCAACATAATAATTTATCTTCCAGCAAAGTTTTAGTGGGAAGATTCTGATTTTAAAGATTCTTTTCTATTTCCTAGAGGAAGTATTCATTTTCTGAAGGAAATCCTAAGAGTACTTACCCATTTACATGAGGCAAAAACATTCTTTAGCAAGTCATAGGCTGTGATATTTTTACAAATGACCCAATTACTCCTCTGGATCTTCAAACATTCACCATTAAAGAATCTCTGGTCACACATACAGACATTTTTTATAATTATGGAGAAAACTTTAAAAAGCTTCTAGATGCAAAAATAAGACTTCCTAATGCCCAGAATAAACAAAAGGATTTATAAGTACTTCTGTGATTTTAAAGCAGCTTTGGGGGAGGAAATTTCTGAGGTAGCATTGCAGATACTCTGTCCAAAATAAAACTGTGAGCCTGAAGCCTTTATCTATAAACAGAAACTGTGAGATATGGAGCTTCTAGCAGTCTTCTGACATCATAAATATTAACTAATGTCTTCCTGTGATTTTTCATTGACTGCAGTTCTGGGCACCATGCAAAGATGTATGACATAGTCATGGCTTATGTACAGAGGACAGATTGATGATTGCCAGATGCAGGAGGATGGGAGGGACTGGGAGAAATGGGTGAACAGGGTCAAAAGGTGCAAACTTCCAGTTATAAAATAAATAAGTCATGAGGATATAATGTACTAGAACATGGTGGCTCTAGTTAATAATTCTGCATGTTTCAGAGTCGCTAAGTGAGCAGATCACTTTGACAAGAATTTTTTTGTAACTACCTAAGGTGATAATATTAACTAGATTCATTGTGCTGATCATTTCCCAATACATGCACATATTGAATCATCATGTTTTGTACCAGAAATGAGTATTATGTTATACATGTCAATTAGACCTCAACTTTAATTTTTTTTTTAATTCTTGAAAAATAAAATTTAGGGACTTCCCTGGCAGTCCCATGGTTGGGACTTCAGCTTCCAATGAAAGAGTTGCAGGGTCCTTCCCTGTTCAGGAAGCTATGATCCCACATGACTCGTGCCCGAAAAACCAAAACGTAGAAGCAATATGGCAACAAATTCAATGAAGACTTTAAAATACGAAAATCAAACCACTTCAAAAAATAAAATTTAAAACTAGTTGTGGCTGCTCCTTATCACCTTAGTCAGACTTTACAAGTACCATCACATTTTAAAAGCACACCCAGACAAAGTCTAAGAATGGATCTACTTCTCTTGTTTGTCTCTGAATGTACTTATGAGAGTTGCATTTTTGGATTGGGTCAGGGCGGTGGCAAGTGGTCTTTTCTATTCCAGCTTATCAGTTCACGGTGATGTTAGGAGGAAGGAAGGGAAGGACTGTTGTCAACCGCTTGTCGTTTCTTCGTTTCTTTCTTTTTTAATTTTTTTTCAAATTTTATTTTTTAACTTTACAATATTGTATTGGTTTTGCCATATATCAACATGAATCTGCCAGTAAACCATTTAACAAAGCTGCTTGCACACAGCTGCCCACGATGAGGCAGAGTGGGTGAAAGTGAAAGTGAAGTCGCTCAGTCGTGTTCGACTCTTTGCCACCCCGTGTTCTGTAGCCTACCGGGCTCCTCCGTTCATAGGATTCTCCAGGCAAGAGTACTGGAGTGGGGTGTCATTTCCTTCTCCAGGGGATCTTCCCGAGTCAGGGATCTAACCTGGGTCTCCCGCATTGGAGGCAGAGGCTTTAACCTCTGAGCCACCAGGGATACACCCGCAATGTGAGAAAACATGCCTACTAGATGACCTCATAAGATGTGGGCCCTGTACTCAAGACGAAGTAAAAACCAATGAGAAAGAAAATCAGGCACTGCCGCTTCCAACAAACCCTACTCTCAAATATGTGTTCCCTTACCTGGAGACACGATTAGAAGACGATCTCAGGCATGGTCATCTAAATGCATCTCATAGACAGAGTGCTCAACCACAGATCTTGAAGCTGAAAGCCAATGGCAGCCCTGCAGAGAGCCCGGCCAGTAAGACAGAAATCCAGTGAGAGTGACCCTTTGAGTGCGTATTAGTTCCGCTTCTTTGTCAAGCCTCTGTTAGCAAAAGTACAATATGCTTTGTTCAGACTATTTCTGTTGTGTTGTTCAGTCACTAAGTTGTGTCCAACTCTTTGCGACCCCATAGACTGCAGCCTGCCAGAGTCCTCGGTCCATGGAATTTCCCAGGCAAGAAAACTGGAGCGGGTTGCCATTTCCCTCCCCATCAGACCATTTTTCGTAGTTAAGAAAGCATTACTTGAATTTGGGCTCTTCTTTCATCAGATCAGATCAGATCAGTGCTCAGTCGTCTGGACTCTGAAACCCCATGGACTGGAGGAGCCTGGCGAGCTGCAGCTCCAGGAGGTCACTCAGACTCGGATCCATCGAGTCAGTGATCCATCCAGCCATCTCATCCTCTGTCGTCCCCTTCTTCCTCCCTCTTCCCAGCATCAGAGTCTTCTCATGCAACTCTTGGAGGAGGCCAAAATATGGGCAGCACCTCACTCCTTCTAAAGATGTTCTTGCCTGGAGAATGGCCTGGTTGGATCTTCTTGGAGCCCGGGACTCTAAGGGTCTTCTCCAACACACAGTTCAACGCATCAATCTTTGGGCTCAGCCCTTCACAGTAGCTCGGATACTACTGAAGTGACCTTAGCCTTGACATAGCATAGCATCAGACTATCTTTTAGTAGTTAACAAAACATTACTTCCAAGGAGAAGCGTTTTGAATTTAGGCTGCTGTCTTTCACAGCTGGACACTAAACTTCCCTACGTATCCATTTTCTCATGTTAAATGGGTATAATAATGTATGCTTTCTGAGACTGCAGTCAGTACTTGGACGTGATGAATATAACACACCAAGTAAAGTGCCTGCCATGGTGGATTTTTGGTGAATGGAAGCTGTCACTCATGGCATTTTATTAAGAATTCATCCCCTGCATATTTTTGCTCTCTAAACATCATATCCTGACTTAACAAACACATAAAAAGTTGCCAACTTTCTGTTTCATGGTTTATCTACCTATAAAATGAGCCTATCAAGCCAGAGAGCATATTTAAATCAAAGTTAAACCATTTGGAACCACTTGAAAAAAAGACATTCCAATTTACATCCTTACTGTTTTAGTAGAAATCAAATGCTATCGTAGGAGAAAAGTTTCTCCTCATTTATATAATATAAAACATTCTTCTGTAGGGTTAGTGCATTGACAAAGTCTTCCTTATTACTGGGAAATTGTTAAAATAACACAATCTATGGAAGAGAAATAAACTATGACACTATACAATCATAGATTTATATATAGATGGATTATCCAAAGAAAACCTATGAGAAAGAAATCAATGAGCAAAAGAAATAAATGACTCAAAGTAGATTCTTTTTGGTGTTTTCTTTCTCATTTGCCTCATTTTTTTTATATAAGGGCTCAATAATTAGAAAAATATAATCATAAATATCTATTCTTCTGGCAACTATGTGTTGCCAAATTGGATATCTGTATAAATATTTTTATGTGAAATAAGTGAAAGTCGCTCAGTGGTGTCTGACTCTTTGCGACCCCATGGACTATACAGTCCATGGAATTGTCCAGACCAGAGTACTGGAGTGGGTAGCCTTTCCCTTCTCTAGGGGATCTTCCCAACCCAGGGGTCAAACCCAGGTCCCCCACACTGCAGGCAGATTCTTTATCAGCTGAGCCACAAGGGAAGCCCAAGAACACTGGAATGGGTAGCCTATCCCTTCTCCAGCAGATCTTCCCAACCCAGGAATCCAACAAGGGTCTCCTGCATTGCAGGCAGATTCTTTACCAACTGAACTATCAGGGAAGCCCATTTTTATGTGAGTAGACAGCAAAAACTGATGGTTATAATACTGAGAAGAAAGTCAGTAACAAAATTATTTTATTGTCAGGATTCTCATGATGTCAGATATATATCCTCTTTTATGATTTTTAAAAGTATGTGAACCCTTCAAAATACACCCAGTTGTTTAGTTTCATGATGACCATTTTAAACACATTCAGACCTCTTTCTATAAATTAAGTTTAAAATATGAAGAAATAAAATTGATATAGTAGAAGACTTGGGGCCTCGAAGATCAAAAGACAAAAGTCTATTTCATACCCTTTAAATGAAATTTAGAGACAACTGAAGGGAATTTTCCACCTTATCTAGCCTAAACAAGAGGACAAAAGGGTGGATAGTCCAGACTACAAGCAATGACCTATAAGATTAAAAAGAAGTCTCTTTGTTGCAATTTTATCATCACTTGTAAGTGATAAAGTGCCAAAAGACAGGCTTGTGGCAGTAGCAATACATTTTCTTTGAGGCAGTAAAATCGTCAACAAGATGTCTGTATGTATGTAGCCCTGCTTGAATATGAAAGCAATTTTCCAAAACCCTGTACCTTAATTCTATTGTTTTCATCAAGAATGAATATTCTAGATCACAATTTTCAGTGACTGATTATAATGGACACGGCTTGAAAAATGGATAAGGAAGCTCTCCAAATGATTACTGAACAAGAGCCTAAGACCATCAGCAGCAAGATTTGCATTTACCTAAAAAGAGATTAAATGCTAACAGGACTGCTGTACATTTGTCTGCATAGCATCTTTGTATGCTTTTCCTATTAAGTTACAGTAAGGAAAGGGCAAGGTTGGAGTAGAACAAAAATAAGAAAATCTAAATAAAACAGACCTACATCGAAGTTTAAGAGGATTTGCACAGTAATATGAACATTAACATATACATTAGATTAAAACACTGAATTTTTAAAAGCTATTACATTATTAGAAATAACTCCACTGAAATAATTTAAATGCCATTTAATTACATCACTTTAAACCGGATCATTTTAGGCTGTTTTCAATTCTAGGTTGAAAAATATTAACATATCACCTTTAAGTATTTAATTCAGTTATGACCAAAGGCAATTTTAATTATTTAGTTTCTCAACAGCTTTTATGGATAATTTTATGGTCAATAGTTTTGTAGGAAGGTGCTTAGAAAAGAGTAATAACTTTTATGTGTGAAGAAATAAGCAGATTGTCATGAGTCAAAAATTAATTGCTCTGTCTGCTCTTTTGTTCCACTTAGTATGACTGGGTACGTTCATGCTTTGGAGGTTTTCTTATCCTGGGAAGGGTTTTATTTGTTTGTTTTTGTTATTGGTACTGCCACAGAGGGGGCATCCATAAATGATGATCTGAAATCAGAGCTTGATGATACTCCTTTTACAACATGCATAAGTGTGTGTACTTAAGAAATTGGCAGGGGTACTTGAGTGGTTGTTTTACAGACACACAAGGGCCCTCAAATGACAGAGAAGTTTAAAAGATTGTAGTACGCAGGGGAAAAGGAATAGCAGAATATTGATGTCCTGACAAGTTTAACACAAGTACTTTGGAAGATTGCTAGGGAGAAAATAGTACCCTAGAATCCTCAGAATATAATATACTTTACTTAATTGAGTTTTGAGAACAATAAGAAAGACCTTCACTTTGAAGACGTTTCTAACATAGGATGGTTTGTTTCATTAAGTAGCATCAGATCAGTCGCTCAGTCGTGTCCGACTCTTTGCGACCCCATGAACTGCAGCACGCCAGGCCTCCCTGTCCATCACCAACTCCCGGAGGTCACTCAGACTCACATCCATTGAGTCAGTGATGCCATCCAGCCATCTCATCCTCTGTCGTCCCCTTCTCCTCCTGCCCCTAATCCTTCCCAGCATCAGAGTCTTCTCCAATGAGTCAACTCTTCGCATGAGGTGGCCAAAATACTGGAGTTTCAGCTTTAGCATCATTCCTTCCAAAGAAATCCCAGGGCTGATCTCCTTCACAATGGACTGGTTGGATCTCCTTGCAGTCCAAGGGACTCTCAAGAGTCTTCTCCAACACCACACTTCAAAAGCATCAATTCTTCGGCGCTCAGCCTTCTTCTGAGTCCAGCTCTCACATCCATGCATGACCACAGGAAAGACCATAGCCTTGACTAGGCGAACCTTTGTTGGCAAAGTAATGTCTCTGCTTTTGAATATGCTATCTAGGTTGGTCATAACTTTCCTTCCAAGGAGTAAGCGTCTTTTAATTTCATGGCTGCAGTCACCATCTGCAGTGATTTTGGAGTCCAGAAAAATAAAGTCTGACACTGTTTCCACTGTTTCTCCATCTATTTCCCATGTAGTGATGGGACCAGATGCCATGATCTTCGTTTTCTGAATGTTGAGCTTTAAGCCAACCTTTTCACTCTCCACTTTCACTTTCATCAAGAGGCTTTTTAGTTCCTCTTCACTTTCTGCCATAAGGGTGGTGTAGTAAGTAGCATAGTTCCATATTTCATTTGCTCTATGAGGATTTAAGGGCTTCCCAGGTGGTGCTGGTGGTAAAGAATCTGCCTGCCATCGCAGGAGATGTAAGAGACGTGGATTCAATCCCTGGGTTGGGAAGATCCTCTGGAGGACAGCATGGCAAACCCATTCCAGTATTCTTGCCTGGAGAATCCCATGGACAGAGGAGCCTGGTGGGCCAAGGTCTACAGGGCCACAAAGAGTTGGACACAACTGAAGCAACTCAGCATGCACAAACATGAGGATTTAAAGTCTTGCAGAAGCTCATTCTGCACCTCAAATATCACTGGAAAAAATTCTATAAATGTGAGGGTAAAAAAGGTTTGAAAGATGGATTTAATGTGGGTAAACTTAGAACATTGTAAAGAGTCAAGAATGTCATAAACCCCTGGTGACATCTTCCTTTTTGGAGACTTGCTTTCTAATTTTTATAAACAGTATCATGGAAAGATGCTTATGCATCGGGTTTTCCTATCTTTCAGGGTTTCACTTGTTTTGAAAACCATGATAGGGAGATTCAAGCAACCATTTTGTAGAAGACTCACCATACCAACCACATATTTGAAAATTTTTGCTCATTTATAAGTAATAGACCATAATGGTACAGCTAAAACAATAGTCATATTTTTAAAAGACACTATCTGAAAAACAAAAAAAGTCTTGAAATCTCTAGTCCTCTAAACAATTAGGCAGTAGCCTGGCTAGAATGGTTTAATAATAAGTGGTCCCAGAAAGAAAAGGGTAGAGCAAAGGAAACTTCAAATTCTTACATCCAGCTCTGTGCAGTTACCCTCCATAAAACAGAATTTAAATGCCTTTTTTTTTCTTTATTTTTGGTGTTTTTTTATGTGAACCATATTTGAAAGTCTTTATTGAATTTGTTACAATATTGCTTCTTTTTCATGTTTCTGTTTTCTGGCCCTGAAGCATGTGGCATCTTAGCTCCTCAATCAAGGATCAAACCCCCACCCCCTGCATTGGAAGGCAAAGTCTTAACCTCTGGGCCACCAGGGAAGTCCCTAAATCACTTTCTTATTTGGGGGAAAAAATATTTCTAAATTCTCTATTTTTCCTCCCATCCTCACATCAGTTCCTCTGCTGCTGCTGCTGCTGCTGCTAAGTCACTTCAGTCGTGTCCGACTCCGTGTGACCCCATAGACGTCAGCCCACCAGGCTCTCCTGCCCCTGGGATTCTCCAGGCAAGAAAACTGGAGTGGGTTGCCATTCCTCCCAATGCATGAAAGCGAAAAAGTGAAAGTGAAGTTGCCAGTCGTGTCCGACTCTTAGCGACCCCATGGACTGCAGCCCACCAGGCTCCTCCATCCATGGGATTTTCCAGGCAAGAGTACTGGAGTGGGGTGCCATTGCCTTCTCCGATCAGTTCCTCAGAACCACTCTAATTTTGACTTTTTCATTACCCATTTTTGGTAAGAGTGATTTCTCTACATTAAAATATAGGACAAAATTTAAAAAGAAACATGTAAGTCATCTGAAGTCATCTCTGCCCTCTTAATTTTTTTTTTCTTTCTCATTTTTTTTTTATTTTATTTTTTAACTTTACAATATTGTATTGGTTTTGCCATATATCAACATGAATCAGCCACAGGTATACACATGTTCTCCATCCTGAACCTTCCTCCCTCCTCCCTCCCTGTACCATCCCTCTGGGTTGTCCCAGTGCACCAGCCCCAAGCATCCAGTATCATGCATCGAACGTGGACTGGCGACTCGTTCCATATATGATATTATACATGTTTCAATGCCATTCTCCCAAATCATCCCACCCTCTCCCTCTCCCACAGAGTCCAAAAGACTGTTCTATACATCAGTGTCTCTTTTGCTGCCTCGTATACAGGGTTATTGTTACCATCTTTCTAAATTCCATATATATGTGTTAGTATACTGTGTTGGTGTTTTTCTTTCTGGCTTACTTCACTCTGTATAATAGGCTCCAGTTTCATCCACTTTGTTAGAACTGATTCAAATGTATTCTTTTTAATGGCTGAGTAATACTTCATTGTGTATATGTACCACAGCTTTCTTATTCATTCATCTGCTGATGGACATCTAGGTTGCTTCCATGTCCTGGCTATTATAAACAGTGCTGTGATGAACATTGGGGTACACGTGTCTCTTTCAATTCTGGTTTCCTCAGTGTGTATGCCCTCTTAATTTTATAGCAAAAAGGAACTACGGCAGGCAGAAATCAGATGATCCATTCAAGACCACGCAAATACTTCCTCATATAGCCCAAATCAGAACCCCAATATTTTTCTACTTAGTACATGAATCTTCTGTATTTAACAAGGAAAGTGGTTCTGAGTTAGTCCATGGCCAAAGTACATATAATAGTGTAGGCAAAATCCATTATGTGTCTCTGCATTATATGACATATGCTTTTATATATATGCTGCTGCTGCTGCTAAGTCGCTTCAGTCATGTCCAACTCTGTGCGACCCCAGAGATGGCAGCCCACCAGACTTCCCCACCCCTGGGATTCTCCAGACAAGAACACTGGAGTGGGTTGCCATTTCCTTCTCCAATACATGAAAGTGAAAAGTGAAAGTGAAGTTGTTCAGTCATGCCCGACTCTTAGCAACCCCATGGACTGCAGCTATAACTGATGTGAAATGGTATTTCCTTTTTAATTTATTTTATTTTTAAAAAATATTTCTTTATTCGACTGCATTGGGTCTTAATTGTGGCTCTTAGTTGTAGAATACTGGGTCTTTCATCACATGTGGGATCTTAGTTCTATGACCAGGGATCAAACTCACATCCCCTGCATTGGAAGGCAGATTCTTAGCCACTGGACCACAAGGGATGTTCCCTGATAAATGCTTCTTTACATTATGGCTTTTTTACTGCTCTATCTATGAATGCCCCATTTCATGAATGAAGTCAAAGAGCCCAGATTCTAATATATCAATTAAAGATTTGTCTTTCTGAAACCACAATGTAGAGGACACTCTAGGTGTGTCCTTGGAAGGAAATGGATGTTATTCCTGGTGCAGAAAATGAGTTAAACTTTTAGACTAGGGTAAGGATGGGTTTATTTCTCTCTAGATTAAATAATCTAATTTATAACTTTTCATTCATTAATAGCCAAATGTGATTTTAATTGAATTTGGTTTGATTTAATATATTAATCCTAAGAGTTTGAGAAATAGTATTGTAAAGTAATTAGCATCCAATTAAAATTAAATAAATGAAAAGAATATGAGCTGGGTCAGTTATAAAATAAAATATCATACTAACAAGTACACGTGATTTTTAAAACATTTACCATTTGGTAGAAAAGATGACTTTTCAAAATATCAGATGTACTGTGTATAAGAAAATTTTTCAGGAGTCCACAACCTGAAATGAAATATTTCATTTAGTGTTATTAATAAGCTAGGGGCTTCCCAGGTGGCACTAGTGGTAAAGAACCCACCTGCCAATGCAGGAGATGTAAGAGACGTGGGTTCAATCCCTGGGTTGGGAAGATGCCCTGGAATAGGAAATGCCAACCCACTTCAGTATTCTTGCCTGCAAAATTTCATAAGACAGAGGAGGCTGGTGGACTACGGTCTATGGGGTCACAAAGAGTTGGATGTGACTGAGCGTGCGTACACACACGCATGCACGCACACACGCGCACACACACACACACACACACACACACACAATAAGCTAGAATTGGGAGGAGAGGGAGACTTTCTGAATAACATGCCCTAGGCTTGTAGTTAAATGCTTCCTTAATAAACATTCACTGCTGGTCCTGATGCTGGGAAAGATTGAGGGCAGGAGGAGAAGGTGACAACAGAGGATGAGATGATTGGATGGTATCACTGACTCAATGGACCTCAGTTTGAACAAACTCCAGAAGATGGTGAAGGACAGGGAAGCCTGGTGTTCTGCAGTCCATGGGGTTGCAAACAGGTGGACACAACTGAGTGACTAAACAACAAAATCTCTGTATAAGAAAGATGTTTTCAGAGACACATTGTTTCTATTCAAAAGATCAGATTAATTTGATGAAAAGGATCCTTTTAATAAAACAACTCTGGAGGAGAAGGATTTCTGGAATGCCAGACTAAGGACCTCAGAATATTCAGTCCTTCATAAAATCATTGTAAACACCTGCAAAAATTGTCAAAGTCAACTTTTTCAAGAATCTTAAAATTAACCAAAGGCTTACACTGATCCAGGGAGCATTCATTCAAGAAAAAACAGCTGAAGCTGGGTAAGAACAGTGAGCTTTGCGGCATTTTAGCTCCAATTTCCCAGACCTCTCTCCCTAGTTTAAAAATCACCTTGAAGACCAGCAGCCTTAGAACTATGGTTAATAAGAATAAATATGAGAAAGTCCAGAGGCTCCTAAAGGAAACCCAACAGGTCTGAAGCTCTTGCAGAAGCCCCAGTCTCATGACGCTGTCATGATTTACATTCTTCCTATCCAGAAGCTCCCTGGGAAGAGGACAGATATGAATCAGAGATCACCCAGAGAAGAAGTCCTATCTACAAGTATTAGTCACAAAACAAAGGAGCTGTTTAGTATCATCTGAGGTGGTGATACTAGTAGGGCCAATAAGAGGCTGACCAAAAACTTGCAAAGGAAGATCTAGGTAATAAGATATCCATAGGCGCCAACCCTTAACAGATTTCTTAGGACCTAGAGTGCTACAGGCACATGCCAGAAGCATATGGGAAGGCCTTTTCTCTCAGCTCTTTCCATTTTATTTGAAGTATAGTTAATTTACAATGTTCTGTTAATTTCAGTGTACAGCAAAGTGATCCAAAAATACATACACACACACACACACACACACACACACCCATATCTTTCTCTTTCAGTTTCTTTTCCATTATAGATTAATTAGAAGACATTGAATATAGTTCCCTGTACTATACAGTAGGTCCTTGTCATTTACTTATTTTATATACAATAGTGTGGCTCAGCGGGTAAAAGAATCTTCCTGAAATGCAGGATATACAGGAGACGTAGGTTTCATCCCTGGGTTGGGAAGATCCCCTGGAGGAGGAAATTGCAATCCATGCCAGTATTCTTGCCTGAAAATCCCACGGACAGAGGAGTCCAGCAGGCTACAGTCCAAAGGATTGCAGAGAGTCAGACACTGAATAAGCATGCATATACAGTGTGTATATTTTAATCCCAAACTCCTAATTTACTTCTCTTCACCCTGCTACCCCCTTTAGTAACCATGTTTGTTTTTTATGCCTGTGAATTAGTTCATTTGTATCACTTTTTAGGATTTCACAAATATGTGATATCATATGATATATGTCTTTGACTTCACTTAATACAATAATTGCTGGGTCCATCCATGTTGCTGCAAATGGCTTTATTTCATGCTTTTCTATAGATGAGTAATATTTCATATACATATATATTTATTATACGTATATATATCACATCTTCTTTATCCATTCGTCAGGGGGCATTTAAGTTGCTTCCATTATCTTGGCTATTATAAACAGAGATGGTATGAATATTCAGATCAGATCAGATCAGTCGCTCAGTCGTGTCTGACTCTTTGCGACCCCATGAATCGCACCACATGGTATGAATATTGGCTCATGCCAAATCTTTCTGAATTATAGGATTGCAGGATTATATGGTAGTTTATTTTTAGTTTTTAAGGAACCTCCATACAGTTCTCCAAAGTAGTTACACCAATTTACCCTCCCACCAGCAGTGAAGGAGGTTTTCCTTTTTCCACACCCTCTCCAGCATTTATCATTTGCAGACTTTTTAATGATGATCTCTTTGACTGGTGTAAGGTGATACGTCATTTCAGTTTTGGTTTGCATTTCTATAATAACAAATGATATTGAACATCTTTTCATGTTTCTACTGACCATCTGTATGTCTTTGGAGAACTGTCCATTTAACTCTTCTGCCCGCTTTTTGATTGGGTTGTCTTTTTGATATTAAGCTCTGTGAGCTGTCTAATCTCATAGCTCTTGCTGACCTTAAGTCTTTGTACAAACATCAGTGACCACTAAGTGGCCAGAATTGTAAAGTACCTGAGTGTTCAAGACAGGCATAAAAAGGTACAAAACTCCTCAGCAAAAAGAGATTGACTTACCGGTTTGAGAAATCTAAGGATATCTCTGTCTAGTTATTGGGCTTTCCTGGTTGCTCAGCTGGTAAAGGATCTGCCTGAAATGTCAGAGACCTGGGTTCAATCTCTGGGTCAGAAGATTCCCCTGGAGAAGGGAATGGCAACCCACTCTAGTATTCTTGCCTAGAAAATTCCATGGACAGAGGAGCCTACCTAGTTATTACCTGACCACTAAGCTAACAAAATCACTGCAGATGGTGATTGCAGCTATGATATTAAAAGACGCTTACTCCTTGGAAGGAAAGTTATGACCAACCTAGATAGCATATTCAAAAGCAGAGACATTGTTTTGCAAACAAAAGTCCGTCTAGTCAAGGCTATGGTTTTTCCAGTAGTCATGTGAAATTTGGACTGTGAAGAAAGCTGAGCGCCAAAGAGCTGATGCTATTGAACTGTGATGTTGGAGAAGACTCTTGAAGAGTCCCTTGGACTGCAAGGAGATCCAATCAGTCCATTCTAAAGATCAGTCCTGGGTGTTCTTTGGAAGGAATGATGCTAAAGCTGAAACTCCAGTATTTTGGCCACCTCATGCGAAGAGTTGACTCATTGGAGAAGACTCTGGTGCTGGGAGGGATTGGGGGCAGGAGGAGAAGGGGATGACAGAGGATGAGATGGCTGGATGGCATCACCAACTTGATGGACATGAGTCTGAGTGAACTCTGGGAGTTGGTGCTGGACAGGGAGGCCTGGAGTGCTGCGATTCATGGGGTCACAAAGAGTCGGACACGACTGAGTGACTGAACTGAACTGAAGCTAACTAAGAGAGATTACAGTGACTGCCATTTTTCAGAATCAGTCCAGGAAAGTTACAAAACAACCGAACAGTAGCAACAATCTCAAACTCCAGAGAAGGAGGTGAATCTGATTTTTAAGATACCCACACTGTGTCCAAAATTCACCAAAACTTATGAGAGATGCAAAGAAATAGAAAAGTACAAAGCCACACAGGAGAAAAAAAAAAAAAAACAGCCAATAGAAGCTGTCCATGAGGAAATTCAGATATTTGGGTTTATTAGAATAAGTCAATAAATCAACTAGAATAAATATTATCAAAGAACTAAAAGAAAAATATCCAAATAATCTAAGTATCAGGACAGTGTCTCATCAACTAAGGAATACCAGTAAAGAGAATTTATTTAAAATACAAACAACAGCCAAGGAGAAATTTAATTCAAAATTGATAAACCTGAATGTACATATTCATGAGCTTAGCCTAGGCAATAATTTCTTATGCAGATGACACCACCTTTATGGCAGAAAGTGAAGAGGAACTAAAAAGCCTCTTGATGAAAGTGAAAGTGGAGAGTGAAAAGGTTGGCTTAAAGCTAAACATTCAGAAAACGAAGATCATGGCATCTGGTCCCATCACTACATCAGAAATAGATGGAGAAACAGTGGAAACAGTGTCAGACTTTATTTTTCTGGACTCCAAAATCACTGCAGATGGTGACTGCAGCCATGAAATTAAAAGACGCTTATTTCTTGGAAGGAAAGTTATGACCAACCTAGATAGCATATTCAAAAGCAGAGACATTACTTTGCCAACAAAGGTCCATCTAGTCAAGGCTATGGTCTTTCCTGTGGTCATGTATGGATGTGAGAGCTGGACTGTGAAGAAGGCTGAGCACCAAAGAATTGATGCTTTTGAACTGTGGTGTTGAAGAAGACTCTTGAGAGTCCCTTGGACTGCAAGGAGATCCAACCAGTCCATTCTGAAGGAGATCAGCCCTGGGATTTCTTTAGAAGGAATGATGCTAAAGCTGAAACTCCAGTATTTTGGCCACCTCATGCGAAGGGTTGACTCATTGGAGAAGACTCTGATGCTGGGAGGGATTGGGGGCAGGAGGAGAAGGGGACGACAGAGGATGAGATGGCTGGATGGCATCACTGACTCGATGGATGTGAGTCTGAGTGACCTCCGGGAGTTGGTGATGGACAGGGAGGCCTGGCGTGCTGCCGTTCATGGGGTTGCAAAGAGTTGGACACGACTGAGCGACTGATCTGATCTGATGATACCAAAAGCATAAGAGGCTATATGTGTGTGTGTATATAAATTAGACATCAAAATTTAAAACTTTTGTGCTTTGAAATACACTATCGAGAAACTGTAAAAACAACGCACCGAATGAGAGAAATATTTATAATTTCTATATCTGATAAAATTTTTTTTTCTTATTTTTATATTTGGAAGTTCTTCCCTTTGACCACTGTCACCCCTTTTACCTATCCACCCACTTGCTGCCTCTGGCAACCACCAGTCTATTCTGTGTATGCAAGAGCTCGGTTTTGTTTGTTTGTTGTTTTAGATTCCATATATAAATCAGGCGAAATAGCATTTATCTTTCTCTCTCTGACTTGTTTTACTTAGCATAATGCCCTGAAGGTCCATCCATGTCCTTGCAAATGTCAAGATTTCTTTCCTTTTTTTTTTTTTTTTGCCAAATATTCCATTGTATACATATACCACAATTTGTTTATCCATTCTTCCATCTTGAAACACCTAGGTTGTCCTTATTTCCTGGCTACTATAAATAATGCTGCAGTAAACATGGGGGTGCATATATCTTTTGAGTTAGTGTTTTTGCTCTCTTTGGGTAAACAGCCAGAAGTGGGCTTCCCTTGTGGCTCAGCTGGTAGAGAATCTGCCTGCATTGCGGGAGACCTGGGTTTGATCCCTGGGTTGGGAAGATCCCCTGGAGAAGGGAAAGGCTACCCACTCCAGTATTCTGGCCTGGAGAATTCCATGGACTGTATAGACTGTATAGTCCATGGAATCGCAAAGAGTTGGACACAACTGAGTAACTTTCACTTTTACTTTTTTCCAGAAGTAGAATGGTTGGATCATATGGTCATTATATTTTTAATTTGTTGAAGAACCTCCATACTGTTTTCCATAATGGCTGCACCAATTTTCATTGCTACCAACTATTCATGAATGTTCCCTTTCCTCCATATCCTCGTCAATACTTATCATTTCATATCTTTTTATAATAGCCATTCCAGCAGGTGTGGAGGCAATTTATCTTCGTGATTTTTATTTGCATGTCTCTGATGATTAGTGAAGCTAAGTACGTTTTCATGTTTCTGTCAGCCACATGTGTATCTTCTTTGGAAAAGAAAATGTCTGTTTAGTTCCATTTTATGGTACAGAGTTATATGAATCCTTCATATATTTTGGATATTTACCCCTTTTCAGATATTCCCAACCCAGGGATCAAACCTGGGTCTCCTGCATTGCAGGCAGAGTCTTTACTGTCTGAGCTATTACATATGCTTCATGAAATATTTAATTTGCAAATATTTTCTCCCATTTGGTAAGTTGGACTTTTGTTTTGTTGATGGTTTCTGTTTTTTTGTGGAAAAGCTTTTAATTTGGTACACCCTCACTTGTTTATTTTTGCTGTTGTTGTATTTGCTTTTGGTTTAAAATCCAAAAAATCATCATAAAGACCAGTGTGAAAGAGCTTATTACCTTTATTTTCTTCTAGGAGTTTCATGGTTGCAGGTCTGAGTTCAAGTCGATAGTTCATTTTGAGTTGACTTTTTGGTAGTGTGAGACAGTGGCTGTCCAGTTTCCCAGCACCATTTATTGAAGACACTGTCCCTTCTCCATTGTATATTCTTTGTTCCTTTGTCATATATTAATTGACCGTATATGCTTGGGTTTAGTTCTGGGTTCTCTATTTGGTCCTATTGATCTATGTGTCTGCTTTTATGCCAGTACCACATTGTTTTGATTAGCATATAGATTTTAAATCTAGTTTGAAATCAGAAAATGTGATGCCTCCAGCTTTGTTCTTCTTTCTCAAGATTGCTTACCATACAATAGAATAGTATTTCTCAATAAAAAATAATGAAGCATTTGATACATGCTGCTGCTGCCAAGTTGCTTCAATCGTGTCCGACTCTGTGTGACCCCATAGACAGCAGCCCTCCAGGCTCCCCCGTCCCTGGGATTCTCCAGGCAAGAACACTGGAGTGGGTTGCCATTTCCTTCTCCAATGCATGAAAGTGAGAAGTGAAAGTGAAGTCGCTCAGTTGTATCTGACTCTTAGCAACCCCATGGACTGCAGCCCACCAGGCTCCTCCATCCATGGGATTTTCCAGGCAAGAGTACTGGAGTGGGGTGCCATTGCCTTCTCCATTGATACATGCTACAACATGGATAAACATTGAGAACAATATTGTATCAATAGAAGCCATCACAAAAGACCGTGTATCTATGATTCCATTTACATGAAATATATAGAAAAGGTAAATCCATAGAGGTAGAAAGTAGAGGGAGAGAGAGAGAGAGAGAAAGGAGAGTGACTGTTAATGGCTAAGGAGTTTCTTTTAGGGGTGATGTAAATATTCTAAGATTATTGATAGTGATGATAACTGTACAATTATGTTAATTATATAGATTATGTATAGTTATGGTAATTGTACAGAATGTTAAAAGCACTGAATTTGGCACTTCAAAATGATTATTTTTATGGTATATTAATTATATTTCAGCAAAGTTAATGTTAAGAAAAAAGATTTTTAAAAATTACAGCCCAAACCTAAAGTAAGCAAAACAGAAAAATACACAGGCTTTGGTGCTTTGTGCTTAGTTATTCAGTCATGTCCGACTGCAGCCCCACGGACTATAGCCTGCTAGGCTGCTCTGCCCGTAGGATTTCCCAGGCAAGAATACTGGAGTGGGTTGACATTTCCTCCTGCAGGGGATCTTCTTGACCCAGGGATCAAACCTGTGTCTACTTATGCCTCCTGCATTGCAGGTGGATTCTTTACTTGCCAAGCCTTCAAGGAAGTCCAGCAGGCTTTGGTCTACCCTCCAAAGTGGGTACCACTGGTATGACTGATTACCCATAACAAAACAGACACACGTACCTTCAAACTCAGGCAGCTGGCACTATTTTAAATGGCATTTAACAATAATTTTTATACATATGTAAATATACATATGCACATAATTTAGAACACCCAGTATTTGTTCATATAGTCCATAGACACATAATTTTACATTGTGTGCACAAGCATAAGCATACATGTACATATTTCAAGTATTCATTTCTGGTATTCTTTTCTATTTGGCGCCTCCTCCTTTTATGCTTCCCTCTTCACTGATGTCAAACACCCTCCCCCAAATCATCCATGTTTAAAATATAATATTACTCTTATTTTTCTGTACTCCTGTAATCCTGTGTAGTTATGCATAGTCACACAATGGGGATTATCCTGATTTTTTAAAGTGAAGTCATGGTGATCTGGTTCTCTACATCTGGATTATCATTCTATAATACCTTGTGGAAATTCTTCCAAGGCATTGGATAAAGTTTTAATTCATTCTTTTAAAGCTGCATAATAGTCCTAACTGTCCACACTGTGACTGAGCTATAACATATTCAGACATTCCCTTGCTCAGAGACATTCATTTTGCTTCGACTTTTTGGCTGTGAAAAATGCTGCAATAAACAACTTCAGTTCTTAGAAATATATGTTCTATGTATGTTTTAGTTTCTAAGGCACAAATTCCCTGGAGTAGCATGAAATATTTATAATTATATAGAGAGATATATTATATAAAGAGATAATTTTATATATATATAAAAACACAAATGGATGTTGCCAGAAAGACTGTAATATTATTTATCTACTTCAATGCATTTATATATACTTTTCCCACATCCCTACCTACAATAGGGATTGTAGTTCTTTTTCATTTTTGCTATATATTCCTTTTTCATTATTGTTTATTCAATTAGTGAGGATTCTTCCCATTACAAATTTAAAAAGAGAACTATCCAACTACTTAACCAATGAGGGAATAGATTTGCTCACAAAATTATACAATATTATCAAGATTGGTTTCTCTGTCTTTCTCTCTCTCCGCTCCCCACCCCACCTTTGTTTGACTCTCTTCTCTTCTCTGGTTCCATGATGGTGACCAGCCAACTCCTCGGGTTACACTCCTCAAGCTTAAGATCCAACAGGAAAGAGACAGAACCTTGTTTTACCGTTGACAGTGATAGATCTGAGGTTGCACTCCCACGGGACCAATTGTAGGCATGTTTGAACATTGTACGGTTGTGTAAATATGATTCCTTGATGGATTTAGGTCTGGGCCACGTGCTCTACCCAGGACTAGAGGCAGAGCCTCCAGCAGAGGATAGGCAGTGGGGACGGGAGGTAGGGGAGAAGAAGCAACCCCTTAAAATTAGCAGGGTTGTTTCAAAAAAAAAAAAAAAGAATAGCAAGAGCGAGCTCCATTACACCCTTCTTAATCTGTGAAGTACGATTGCATCTTATTTATATTGCAGTTGGTGCAGAAGTCTGTGTTCATCCTAAGTCAATAATGGTTCACCCCATAAACAACTGAAAATGTCAAAAATTACAATTTTAA
Organism: Tragelaphus eurycerus; assembly: GCA_935064755.1. Taxonomy (NCBI): domain Eukaryota; kingdom Metazoa; phylum Chordata; class Mammalia; order Artiodactyla; family Bovidae; genus Tragelaphus; species Tragelaphus eurycerus. Next base: position 25,138 of record CAKXYN010000361.1, read on the forward strand.
CCTTTTCTTGGATTTTTTACTGTCATTTTTTGTATCTTAAATGATCATATCAACTCCTCTATTCTTATCACTTGAGAGTAATCAATAGGAATCTCTGTTTTTAGAATAGGTTATGTTGCAGTGTAGTTAGAGTCTATGAGAAATATAAGGCTATAGGCTTTTAACATTATTTTCTTAATTTCTTCCCCTTACTTATGTATTTTCTCATTTCCCCTTTTTTCATATTACTCTTCCCATCTCTAGCCTTTTCTGCGTCAACTCTCCCATCCTTAAAATCCACCACTTATAATGTATACAGGTTGTGTGGGAAATAAGAGGGGAGAGTGTAAATCTAAAGTATTTATTTGAAACATGTACAAGCTTCAATACAAAAGCCCTGGGACAGGCTGAGTCGGTCTTGATGACAATTACATGTGAGCACCTGGAGACTCACTTATTTATTAAATGAATAAAATTATTTAGGGCAGGGGTCCCCAACCTCCAGGATCTCCTGCCTGATGATCTGAGGTAGAGTTGACATAATAATAATAGAAATAAAGTGCACAATAAATGTAATGTGCTTGAATCAACCTGAAACCACCACCCACCCCTGTCTGTAGAAAAACTCTCTTACACGAAACCAACCTGTGGTGCTAAGAAGTTTGGGGACTGCTGTTTTAGGGTACTCAGAGCTCTTTTTTGCTCACTTTCTGGTCCTTAATTCTATCAAAGATAGATGAGGCTTTCAGGTAACTAACTCAGGGTAAGTGAAGTTTATAGTGTGTGTGTGTACATATATTATACTGTACCGTGTAAATGTACAGATACAACAGGAGCTCAGGCTCAGGAATCTACACTTAAAACATGGTTTCAGCCCATACTGGCCGTGTGATCTGGAAAATATCCTTAGCCTCTCTGACTCGGGGCTTTTATCTGTAACATGGCAACAATGAAGGTATCATTTCAAAGGGCTGTTGTGAGTTTTGAGATCATCTTTGTGAAACTCAGCAAGGAGCCCGATATGTCATGCATTCCATTAGTGATAGTTGATATTATTTGTTTACTGTTTCCTTCCCACTAGATTGTGAATGATAATGTTCTCAGAACCTGTCACAGTTCCCGGTACGTGATAGGTTACACACAAATATTTAATATGTTACTTGAGAAACTACAAGCGGAGAAGGCGATGGCACCCCACTTCCAGTACTCTTGCCTGGAAAATCCATGGACAGAGGAGCCTGGTAGGCTGCAGTCCATGGGGTCGCTAAGAGTCGGACACGACTGAGCGACTTCACTTTCACTTTTCACTTTCATGCATTGGAGAAGGAAATGGCAACCCACTCCAGTGTTCTTGCCTGGAGAATCCCAGGGGCGAGAAAGTCTGGTGGGCTGCCGTCTATGGGGTCTCACAGAGTCAGACATGACTGAAGCGACTTAGCAGCAGCAGCTGCTAAGATACTCTGATACAAGATACAAGCTACTAAGATACAAGATACTTTGCCTCTGTTCAAAGACATGTGTATGTATATTGACATCATCTCAGACAGGAACTGCTGTTGTAAATATTGCTGGACTAGGTAGGAATCAGCAGGTATAAAATGAAGTGAAGGCTTCCCTGGTGGCTCAGTGGTGGAGAATCTGTCCACTAATGCAAGGGGCACTGGTTAGATCTGATCCAGGAAGATCTCACATGCCACGGAGCAACTAAGCCTGTGGGCCACAGCTATTGAGCTTGTGCTCTAGAGCCTACGAGCCGCAACTCCTAAGCCCACGTGCCACAATTACTGAAGCCTGCGCATCTTAGGGCTTGTGCTGTGCAACTACAGAAGACACTGCAATGAGAAGCCCACACACCGCAGAGAGTAGCCCCTGCTCACTGCAGCTAGAGAAAAGCCTATGCAGCCACAAAGACCAAGGGTAGCCCAAAATAATAGATACATAAAAATTATTAAAAAGTAAAATGAGGCTGTACAGACTTGGGCTTAGCCATCATAATTCCTGAAAATTGTGTGGATAAATCCCTGAAATAGAATTATGTTTTCCTATTTCCCTTCTAATAGGCTACTTGTTTTCCTGATGAAAAATTCTTCTTCCTGCAATATTTTGCAAAGAGAGACCATCACTTTCAGAAAGATAAGCCAATTAAGAGGGAAAAGAGGGCTTAACAAGTTGAGTGCAGAAATAGCAAAGTTTTTCTCTTTTTTGGAGGCATTCAGATTCTGATCTGAGCTGTTCAGCTTTTAAATAACATTGCCTCAAGTTACCTGGGGAATCCTTTCTGGACATGCTGACCCTGGAATGTCTTTGGGATGTCACGGCTCCACTACATTTTATACTGTAATTTCTTCCCCCATAGCCACGGTCCCCCAGCCCTCCAAAAGTACCAGGGCTTTATTTAAAATACAAACACAAAGAAAATCAAGATTATACAGAGATGTTAGGAACCAGCACCCTGCCTTCAACTTTCAATCCTCTTATTAATACTCACGTCATGACTCTTGTCGAGGGAATGCTGGGGTGTCAGTGTCCTCAATCAGCGTTCTCTCAGTCACTTTCATTAGCAGCCATGTTTTCTTGACAAAGGATAACAAATGGACACTGTTGGTCCCTAATGTGCTTTTGACTACGGATCCTGCACCATTTCTCCGTGAAGCAATTGCAATTATTTGTCATTTTAATATGACTTGGCAAGGAGGTCCAAAAAACATGGCTATTATTCATCAATATGTATATTTTGTACTTATATTAATATTAGAATATCATTATTACTCGCCTCACATTGTATGAGCAAGATAAAATTACACCATGTAAAAAATGCATTAAATTCTCTTTGGCTGCACTCATATAGCACAAGTAAAGGTAATTTAAGAGCTTGTACCATTTATATGCTAAACACTACCATTTATTATTATTAGTGAAGAAATTCTTTTACCTCTGCACTAATGGAAAGGATATCAATATGTTCTCATTGTTAATTGGAAATAATGTAGCTAATGCTAAAATTCAAACCTCTTAGTGTATCTATCCATCCTTTTACATCCTGAAATGTTCTAGTGCCTAATTTTTCTATCATGTTGGCATAGTGTACATTTAATTTTGATATTAGAATATAGCTCTGTAATTCTTTCATTCTGCATTCTTTCAGAGGATTTTGCACACAAGATTACTCTGAAACCTTTGAAATTCAAGAACTAGCTTTGTACATAACTACTCATAATTTTCAAGTGACCTTCTCTCAATGGATATAGTAATGTTGTATTATAAGTGTGATGAAACAAGTTAAATTTCTATCCAGTTCTGGGTAGTTTTAAATTACTTCTGTAATTGTATCAGTCCTTTTTTCTAATTCCAAGCCAGAGTTAAGTAAAATTCAAGTGTGTTGTGAATAAACAACGTTTTTAATAGCTACATGCTAAGCCAGTGAAAGGAGAGGGAAAATTTACTAGATTGTTTCTTTGAATTAAGGGCAGCACACAGGCACACACATATTCATACTTTAATAAGAGTCAAAGAAAAGCCAATCAAGTAGATGTTTGCGTTTCAACATAATAAGATCTGTATCATCATAGCTCAAGGTAAAATAAGTAAAATTAAACTTTTTTTTTTTTTGCTCAATTACAATTTTTTCTTTCATTATTTACTAAATGCCTTAGAATAGGCTAGGTTTCAGTTCAGTTCAGTTCAGTCGCTCAGTCATGTCCGACTCTTTGTGACCCCATGAATCACAGCTGGGTTTGCACTTTTTAAATTACCTACTGTAGACAAGAGACTATACTTAGGCTTGATTTCAATATCATTAAACTTATAAAAATATAATTAAACTTATAAAATTGGGAAGGGGAGGGAAAGATGAATTGGGAGATTAGGACTGATATATGTACATTGCCGTGTGTAAAGGAGCTAGTGGGAAGCTGCTGTATAGCTCAGGGAGTTAGCTCAGAGCTCTGTGATGAGCTAGCGCAGTGCAAGTGGAAGGTGGTGGGAGGGAGGTCCAAGATGAGGGAAGATATGTGTACACAGAGCTGACTCACTTTTTTGTACAGCAAAAAACTAACACAACATTGTAAAGCAGTTATATCCAAATTAAAAAAAAAAAAGTCGTGGAACCAAGAAATAACCTCTTAGATGAGAAAGAAAGCAAAGGGCAAATATTAAAGCAAAATACCTGGTTTGTTTGTGTTGGTAAGTAGGAAGGGTAAGATGGAAGATAGGAAAAGACTAGAAACAATTAAAAGAGCATTGCCAAATTTCCAGTTATAGGATAACTGGAATGAAATAAATTGTGCTGAAGAGAAATATGTATATTCAATGATACTCATCCCATGACTATGTATAAAATAAGGGACTGTTTAAATGAAATATAGATTACCTTTCAAAGACTATAGCTATGAAAACACTTAAAATTATGTCTTAAGGGTGTAATTTTAGATGCAGAGATATAAAAATACATCAAGTAAAAGTAGATTTTTAAATGAATGTACTCACATATAAAACACAGATATATACATGTATAAAGCAATATGCTACAAAATATTCACTAAGTGACAAGATTATGGGTGCTTTTAATTTTCTTCTTTATACTTTTCATGTTACTCAGATTTTCTGCAATAAATGTATTACTTTGTCAGAAAAAAGTCACTTAAAAGGCATACTAAAATATTAATTAGAAGATTATTTTTTAATGTGTAGAATTTAAAACCTTTATTTTCATAACTCAATACTGGACTAAATTATGGGTTTCTGTTGAATTTATTAGGAGGCTTAAGTTTGTGCTAAATAAACTTTTGGCCCTTTTTAATGATATTTTAAATAGTGACACTTAATATTTTTTAAAGTATCCATAGGAAAGGCTCAACCTTGTAGGAGGTATATTAAAAACTTGCTCCCAGCCTAAAGAAGTCACAGAACCTCTAGGAAATACCAAAAGACTATTTTTTAAGAGAAACAGTAGTATCACCCAGCTTTTTTCAAGGATTGAATCACTCACTGATGGTTTTATCCCAGGGTCAAATTTGAAACACAGACAGATTCAAAAAGTCATGAAAAATAATGTAAGCTTTTACTGAACACCTTTTGAGGAGACAGTGAAACACGAACTACATTACAAAAAACATGGCAAAATTTCCCTCCAAATGCTTTTGAGCAACTCTTCTTTACCTCGAATTTCCAGCCCTAACTTCCTCCCTTTCCTGGGAGTCTTTATGGTTTTCTGCTTGTCTGCACAATTCATCTATGCCAAAGTTCCTCCAGCTTTCTCCTTCCTCTCAAGTCATTCCCTTCCTTCCCTCTCCAGAAATTCCATTTCTATGGGAAGACCATTTGTCATCTTGCATGGATTCTTCCAGTTTTCTTCTCCACCATCCATTCTAGTCAGCATCACTGTTTACTTATCTGTAAAAATGTGAATATTCTTTCCAACCTCAGAATAGACAACTAGGGTAGCCTGCCATGTATTTCATGTTCAGTAAATGCGAGTCTCCTGCACTGCAGGCAGATTCTTTACCATCTGAGCCACCAGGGAAGACACAGTTCATGTTCAGTAAATATTAACTCACTCCTTTACCTAAAACAGCTGTGTTTTAATCTCGTCAGTCTCTTCTCAACCACTTTTAAAGTAGTCAAAATATCAGGTTGTGCATTAAGAGCCTTTCTACCCTATTATCTTCTATGAAACAAAATGCAAAACAATCATTAAAACAAAAAAGAATCTAATTTCAATAGAATAGGAAATGGTTACAACATTGAACAATTCTGAAGAGTAGCTACAAGCCAGATGCAGTAAAATTTGGAGTGATGTGAGGGAGATTTGAATGAAAACCTACATTTTGATATCACATGGATCTTGCTTGCCAAAATCTCTTTTAGGTGAAACTGCTCTGATGGGCCCAGAAATTATCTTCTTCTTAGGACAGATGAATGTTCAGAAAGTTTTAGCAACATCCATGGACTGTGTTTGACCCTGAAGAATATTAGAAAAAGTAAGTCTGAGAGAAAGCCCTCATATATCTTTCATATGAAAGAAACATATATAAAATCCTTAAATAAAAAAAGAGTGACCCTTAATACCAGGAACTTAATACAAGAACTTAATACTAAATCAAGATGTTATGAACATTGAAAAAACAGTAGACAGGTGTAAATTCTGATAACCTTGGATCAAGCAATGATTTTTTCCTTTCTTTTTTATTTTTATTTTTTTGCATTTATAAGTATTTTTTATTTTTAATTGGAGGATAATTGCTTTGCAATGTTGTGTTAGTTTCTGCCATACAATATGCATTAGCAGTAAGTGTGAGTGTATATATATATATGTACCTATATATATACATATATGCTGCTGCTGCTAAGTCGCTTCAGTTGTGTCCGACCCTGTGTGACCCCATAGACGGCAGCCCACCAGGCCCCCCGTCCCTGGGATTCTTCAGGCAAGAACACTGGAGTGGGTTGCCATTTCCTTCTCCAATGCAGGAAAGTGAAACGTGAAAGTAAAGTTGCTCAGTCGTGTCTGACTCTTAGCGACCTCATGGACTGCAGCCTACCAGGCTCTTCTGTCCATGTGATTTTCCAGGCAAGAGTACTGGAGTCGGGTGCCATTGCCTTCTCTGATATACATATGTAAATATACATGTATATCTCCCCTCCCTCTTGAGCCTCCTTCCCACCCCACCCCTTCTAGGTCATCACAGAGCTGAGCTCCCTGTATTATATAGCGGCTTCCCACTAGCTAGCTATTTACACGTTAGTGTATGTATGTCAACGCTGCTCTCTCAGTTCGTCCCACCCTCTCCTTCCTTACTGTTCTCCATAGTGGCTCTATCAATTTGCATTCCCACCGACAGTGCAAGAGGGTTCTCTTTTCTCCACACCCTCTCCAACATTTATTGTTTATAGATTTCTTGATGATGGCCATTCTGACTGGTGTGAAGTGATAACTCCCCAAAGATTTGATTTGCATTTCACTAATAATGGGCGATTTTGAGCATCTTTTTATGTGTGTGTTGAGCATCTGTATGTTGTCTTTGGAGAAATGTCTGTTTAGGTCTTCTGCCCATTTTTCGATTGGGTTGTTTGTTTTTTGAATATTGAACTGCATGAGCTGTGGATCAAGCATTCAATATCTCAAGGACTATGGCAATGACAAGGCAGATAGTCTAACAGAAGACGGTGTGTGTGTGTGTGTGTGTGTGTGTGTGTGTGTGTGTGTTTCCTTGGTGGCTCAGCTGTAAAAGAATCCACCTGCAAGGCAGGAGACATTAGTTCAGTTCCTGGGTTTGAAGGAAATGGCAACCCACTCTAGTATTCTTGCCCAGGAAATCCTATGGACAGAGGAGCCAGGTAGGCTACACTCCATGGAGTTGCAAAAGAGTCAGACACAACTTAGCAGCTAAACAACACCAGTGTGTGTGAATCAACCAGTTTGAAGAAGCTGTTCTCTAATAATACAGTCTTAAGAAACTATACATTGCATGAGAAACAATATTGTGAGATTGAAGAAATAGGACTCAGACCCATTGTGAGTAAGCTTTGAAGAATTTTAAGGTTTTTTAAGAGGATATTGTTTGACCTCAGGCATTAATAAAAGTCTCAATAAAAGGTCTCTTTTTCAGTTAACTTCATAGCACTATGACCATATAAATGAACCTTGAAAATTCAGATTTTCAAGATAATAAAATTTTATCTGATAAAATAGTACCTATGATGCAGCTTAATAACTTACGTGGAACTTCTTAAACTTTTAAAAATTACTTAATGTAGGAGCATCACATTGATTAAATTGGATGATTCCAGAATCTGGGATGAGAGTATGAGCTAACACCAATGTCTTAATATTCCTTTAATCTAGTCATTATTTTTATGTACCTAAAGTACTGATCAGGAAATATCAATAAACTATTCACAAAGGAAATTCAGACACAAGTGACAACTAAAAATTTAGAGCCCAGAATTACTGATTTATAAAGACAAATAAAGATCTATAAACACAAATGAAGAGAACTAAATATATACAAATTTTTCGTTGAATGATAACAAGAAAGTACTGTGATAAAAGGGTTATTTTTAAATTGTGAAAAAGAAAGAATAGAGGCTTGTTTAGAAGAACCCAAAGATATGATCAGTGCAATTTTTAAAAAATGATAATTTTAGAATGGCACTAAAGGGAAACACTAATAAATTAATCACAAAGTTTTTGATAGTACTCCTACAGAGTGTAACTTGAGTCTTAGGCATTTTTCTTTTAAGGTAAAGTTCAAGGTAACAAAAAAATAGGACTTGTAAATATATACCTAGTGTTAAAAAAAAAGGCAAATTAAAATTTATTCAACTTTTAATCTCTTAAGTGTAATAGATTGCCTTTGTTGAGTTCTGCACACTACTGTTCAATTCAGTTCAGTCACTCAGTCATATCTGACTCTTTGCGACCCAATGTACTGCAGCACGCCAGGTATCCCTGTCTATCACAATTCCCAGAGCTTACTCAGCCTCATGTCCATCAAGTCAGTGATGCCTTCCAATCATCTCATCCTCTCTCATCCTCTTCCTCTCCAGCCTTCAATCTTTCCCAGCATCGGTGTCTTTTCAAGTGTATCAGTTCTTTGCATCAGGAGGCCAAAGTTTCGGAGTTTTAGCTTCAACATCAGTCCTTCCAATAAACAGTCAGGACTGATTTCCTTTAGGATGGACTGGTTGGATCTCCTTGCAGTCCAAGGGACTCTCAAGAGTCTTCTCCATCACCACAGTTCAAAAGCATCAATTCTTTGGCACTTAGCTTTCTTTATAGTCCAACTCTCACATTCATACATGACTCTGGAAAAACCATAGCTTTGACTAGATGGACATTTGTTGGCAAAGTAATGTCTCTGTTTTTCAATATGCTGTCTAGATTGGTTATAGCTTTCCTTCCAAGGAGCAAGCATCTTTTAATTTCATGGCTGCAGTCACCATCTGTAGTGATTTTTGAGCCTCCAAAAATAAAGTCTTTAACTGTTTCCATTGTTTCCCCATCTATTTCCCATGAAGTGATGGGACTGGATGCCATGATCTTAGTTTTCTGAATGTTGAGTTTATGCCATCTTTTTCACTCTCCTCTTTCATGTTCATCAAGAGGCTCTTTAATTCTTCTTCACTTTCTGCCATAAAGATGGTGTCACCTGTGTATTTGAGGTTATTGATATACATGCACATTACTTGTACATGTGCATATAACCTCTGTATGATTTTAAAGAGTATTTTAATTTCAAAGTCAGTTATTTGAGAATGAAGAGGGATACCCTACTGAATTAGCAACAATGTGAACAAATCTTTGTGGAACAAAGGAAGGCAGACACGACAGAGCAAATGCTGCAACCTTCCCACGTGTATGAAATTCAAAATAGAGAAAACTGAAAACTGGACTTCCCTGATGGTCCAGTGGTTGAGACTCCGCCCTTCTGCTGCAAGGGGCAAGTGTTTGATCTCTGGTTTGGGAACTAAGATCCCACAGCTGCATGGCATGGCCAAATTTTTTTTTTTTTAAAAAAGAAAGAACTATAGAAAACTACTATTCAGCATAGTAATTCTGAGATTCATCTTGTCACATGTATCAATTGTTCATTCACTTTTATGGCTGAGTAGTGTTTTGTTGGGTGATCATTCCAGTCTGTTTATTCATTCACCTATCCAAGGACATTTGGGCTATTTTTAGCTTTGTTTTTGCCCATAACAAGTAAAGCTGCTGTGGACATTTGTGTAAATATATGTTTTTATTCTCTTGAGTAAAAACCTAGCAGTAGAACAGTTGAATTCCATAATAGGTAAACATATCCATTTTTTAAAAACTGTTGAACTGTTTTCTAAGGTGGCTGTACCATGTTGTAGTCCCATCAGCAATAGAATTCCACCTGTTCTACATTCTTATCAACTCTTTATATGGTTAGTTTGTAATTTTTTAATCATCCTAATAAGTTTATAATATACCTCATTATGGATGGTTTTAACTTGATATCCTTGATGTCTAATGATGGCTGAGCATGTTTTTAAATTATAGAATATCCAAACTATTCTAAAGTGTTAGAAAGCAAATCATTTGTTGCCTGGGGCAACAATGGTGAAATACAGAGAAGACAGATTTATGAAAGAGACATGAGTAGCTTTTAGGAGTGACAGAAATGTTTTTAGTTTTTATTGTGGTGATGGTTTTACTGGTATAGATACATGTAGAAACTCATTGTACACTTGAAATATGTGTGTAGTATACTTCAATTTTTTTAACTGTTTAAAACAATTTTTAAAGTACAGTCAAAATTAGTCTATGATGATAAGCATCAGAACAATGATTCAGTTCAGTTCAGTCGCTCAGTCGTGTCTCTTTGTGACCCCATGAATCGCAGCACACCCAGGCCTCCCTGTCCATCACCAACTCCTGGAGTTCACTCAAACTCACATCCATCGAGTTGGTTATGCCATCCAGCCATCTCATCCTCTGTCATCCCCTTCTCCTCTTGCCCCCAATCCCTCCCAGCATCAGAGTCTTTTCCAATGAGTCAACTCTTGGCATGAGGTGACCAAAGTACTGGAGTTTCAGCTTTAGCATCATTCCTTCCAAAGAACACCCAGGGCTGATCTCCTTTAGAATGGACTGGTTGGGTCTCCTTGCAGTCCAAGGGACTCTCAAGAGTCTGTCTCCAACACCACAGCTCAAATGCATCTAGGGGTAATAGGAATTATCTGGAAGGGAGCTTGTGAACTTCCTGGGGTGATAGACATATGTTACTTCTTGACTGGGGTGTTGGTTAGTCAGGTGTTTGTATTTGTCAAAACTCACCAAACTGTGTGCTTGAGATCTGGGTGCTTCACTATATGGGCTTCCCTGTTGGTTCAAACAGTAAAGCATCTGCCTGAAATGTACTTCACTATATGTAAATTTTCCTTCAATTTTAAAAACTTCATTGTTTAAAATTTTACTCCACAATGTCCCTATACTAGTTCAACTAATTTTGCAAAGTTGTGATTTTTTTTCTCACCAAACAATTAAGTTTTGAGTTCAGTCTTTTATTTCTTACTAAGTGTAAATATTTATATTTATGTCATAGGAGATCAACAAACTGGCAAATTAGTAACAGAAACCATAGCATGCAAAAAACAGTCTGGTTGAGTGAGAGACACTCTTACTATCTCATCAAAGAACTTACTCATTGACCTTTGAAGTCACTTGGGAAACACAGAAATTTCAGTTTCACAATGATTGTTCAAGAAATCATTGAAACATTGCAGAATTGTGACAAACATCATTTTCTTTCTTTTTAAAAGAATTTTTGAAGTATAGTTGATTTACAATGTTGTGTTAATTTCTGCATACAGCAAAGTAGTTTGTATACACATATACACATTATTCTTTTCATATTCTTTCCCATTATGGTTTATCATAGAATATTGAATATAGTTCTCTATGGTATATAGTAGGACCTTGTTTATCCATCCTAATATACTAATTTGCATCTGCTAATCCCAAATTCCCAATCCTTTTGGCCCCGACTCCCCTCCCCCTTGGCAACCACAAGTCTGCTCTCTATATTTGTGTGTCTGTTTCTGTTTGGTAGATAAGTTCATTTGTGCCATAGTTAGAGTCCACTTTAGGGCTTCTCTAGTGGCTCAGAGGTTAAAGCCTCTGCCTGCAATGTGGTAGACCTGGGTTCGATCCCTGGTTTGGGAAGATCCTCTGGAGAAGGAAATGGCCACCCACTCCAGTATTCTTGCCTGGAGAATCCTGTGAATGGAGGAACCTGGTGGGCTACAGTCCACAGGGTCACAAAGAGTCGGACATGACTGAGCGACTTCACTTTCACTTTACAAGTGATACCATATGGTCTTTATCTTTCTCTTTCTGAGTTACTTCGCTAAGTATGATAATCTCTAGGGCCATCCATGTTGCTGCAAATGGCATTATTTCATTTCTCTATGAGTAATACACACATACACACATATAAATATATATACCATATCCACTTTATCCATTCATCTATCAATGGACATTTAGGTTGTTTCCATGTCTTATGTCTTAGCTATTGTAAATAGTACTGCTATGAACACAGAGGTACATGTGTCTTTTGAATTATAATTTTGTCTGTGTATATGCCCAGGAATAGGGAGCAGGAGAGTCATCATTTTCTTATATTCATGTTTGATGCCACTCTATTGAATGCTAAGAATTTTTTAGAGGAGATCTTCCTTAAGTAAGAACCTGGCATTTGTGACAATAGACTCAGAGGTTGCCCCGCCATGATCTTCACCTCTTGGTGGTCAGTCCCACTTTTGCATAATCCCTTCTTGAGTGTCAGAACCTGTGACTCTCTTCTAACCAACAGAATATGGCCAAAATGAGAGAATATCATTCTTATGATATGTTACATTAGATAAGATCCTGTCTTTGTAGCAGTCTCATTCCAAAGACCCTCCCTTCCTAGTTGAATTTGAAGAATTTAAGGAACTATGTCTGAGATTCCACTTGGCAAAGAGTTGTGGGTGGCCTCTGGATGCTGAGGGCAGCTGACAGCCAGTAGAAGAAGGGATGTCAGTCCTACAATCAAAAGAAAATGAATTCTTCCATTGACTTGAGTGACCTTGGGAAAGGGCTTTTCCTTGGTCAAGTTTCTGGGTGAGGATGCATTTCCTCCAACATCTTAATTACAGTCATATGAGACCTTAGGCAATGGACCCAGCTAAGCCATGCCTAGATATCCATCCCATAGAAACTCTCAGATGACAAGTGTGTGTTGTTTTAAGTCACTGCATTTGTGTTAGTACGCTATAAGCAATAAAAAGCTAATACAGTATTTTCTCTTGAATATGCTAATTAAAGCTCTTCTTATACTTTCTCTGTTCCCTTGACTTTCCAATTTATTGCTGAAGCTTCAGCTCAGGTCACAGACCAGGGGCTCCAGAGTCAGTTCCTCTGCCAAGTTTGATGATGTTGGCACAGAAATCTGCTATATAGCTCGAGCATCTAACAAGACCAGACACATTTCTTCAGGTCCTCTGAAGAGATGAAATTATGGCTCCATCTCAGGCCCAGAAAGTAATTTCCCACCTGTACATAATAAAGGCTGTGCTTGTACATTCAGATAAATGATGTTATGAAGTAAGCCCAGGCTAAATAAACTTAATAAAATAAATATGTAATATGGGAGAGAAATCAGGGTGTAATTTTGGCAGTTTAAAATTTTGAGTTGTACATATTTGCCTTCTTATTTAAATGACTTTGAAAGCAACTTCTTAAAAATATCTCACTGTCAAAAATATTGAAAGAATTCTTAGCATTATCACATGAGTCACATTTCAGAGCTTCTCATTTTGTGAGGTCAAAGGAGAAAAGTTACAAAGGAATTTTTATTTTCAGTTTTATTTGTTTTACTTAATGTTTTAAAGTTCAGTACCATAAAAGAACTTTATTACCTGAATAGCCTTTTCTTGTCTTTAATTTAATGCAAAATAATCTTATCTTAGTTTTACTGAAATGGTTCTAAATTCTTGTTAAAGTTCTCCAAATCTTGAATATCTTTTAGTTTATTTTTTAAAGCATTTTATTAAAGACATAACACTTTTTTCTACAGATGTTTAATTTGTTTCTCTATAACATTTGCAAAACCAACATTGAGTCTAGATTTAATTAATATATACAATAAAACAATATATGTTCCAGTTTGTTTTACTCAGAGTAAAATTTGTTTTATACTCAGCTCTAGAGATTGTATTAAAATAACCAGAGCCAAACATTGAATTCTGTCATCTTTAGGTATTAGTATCATTAATCAATCAGTAGGTATCAAGTTCTTATAAGGTACAACACTATGCCACAAATGTATATGTGTGCTTCTAATTATATATAACAAAGTTTTTAATCTTAAACACTATTTAAGAGTTGATAAAGCAAATACAGAAGACTACATGTGATCATGTAAGTGAATAAAAAAAATTCATTGAGCCCTTGCTTTGTTTATATATTACATGGAGACCTTGGAACTGAATCAAACTGTGTGATTGAACTGAACAATAATTTTTAAAAGATGTAGTCAATAAGCTTAACATAAGGTCAAGAGCTAAATGTCTTTCTGTAGAAGTATAGAAAATGATAACCAGGAAGGCTGAATACATTAAGTGTGTCTAAGTGTCTTCCTTGTGACCAGAGAATATTAAGGACTCTGGGACATTTAAATACAGAGTACACAGTGAGTGTACTCTTTCTTAAACAAGTAATCTGTGGAACTCTGAGCAAGAATAATATTGCATAGATTCATGCTCAAACAAGTAAAGGGTGTGATGCTTGGTTATACCTCTTGGTGGCTCACAATGCATATACACTGGCATTTTAAAGCTGTTGAAAAGTTCTATAGTAAATGAACCTCTATACTTTTAACACAGTATTTTCAAAACATATTCAGTGGGAGTCAGCATCATCAACATTCTGGTTCCAACCAGTCTAGGGTCTACAAACTTGTTAGCAACATTCCATTAACTGCTACCTAGTGGGGGTTTCCGGAGAAGGCAATGGCACCCCACTCCAGTACTCTTGCCTGGAAAATCCATGGACAGAGGAGCCTGGTAGGCTGCAGTCCATGGGGTCGCTAAGAGTCGGACACGGACACAACTGAGCGACTTCACTTTCATTTTTTACTTTCATGCATTGGAGAAGGAAATGGCAACCCACTCCAGTGTTCTTGCCTGGAGAACCCCAGGGACAGAGAAGCCTAATGGGTTGCCGTCTATGGGGGTCGCACAGAGTCGGACACAACTGAAGCGACAGCAGCAGCAGCAGCAGTGGGGGTTTCAGTCCCTGCAAAACAGCTCAAAGATATTGTATGTGTCCCTTGAAGGGGGGACCAGGACCCTGCCCCCAAAGCTGTACAATTGTCCCTTTTGATTGCTCCTCCCTTGTCTCCACATGCCCCCCAGTTCCCTAATTAACAATTATTTGAACCTGCCCCTTGAAGCTCAGGGAAGGTCATGGAGGCTGAATGAAGCCTATTTCCTATAATCAAGAAGTGACAGACATGGGCTTTTGTACCCCAGAGCCCCACTCCTCAATTTCAAAAGCAAATGCCTTGGTAGTTAAATTTATGTTGATAATGTATAGCCAAAGCAATATTCTGAAGGCAGCTGGGGGATGAATTCTAGTACAACTGAGTACAGTTAAAGAGTTTCATGTATCCTACCAGAGTCCCTAAGAACCAGGGAGCTGGACACTGGTGCTTCTATTGAACAGAATTACAACTGGGCTGGAAACTAGAGAGTTGACCAAGACCTGTACATTTCAATCTGTTCTACAATCATAGATCTGAGGAGGCATTAAAGTGCCAAACAATCAGGCAAAGAACAAGATGAAATGCAATTTACCCATAAGATTTTGTCTAAAAATGAGTCAGGAAAGATTTCTTCACTTGAGCATGAGTAGGAGCTCAAGCAGAAAGGGCTAAAGAGAAAACTGTGAATTAAATACTGCAGAAAAAGAGAAAGACTATCCACGCGCCTTTGACACTGATCCACTATGTGATACACAACAAAATTTTGTATTGAAGTGTGAAACTGTTTATGAACTCCAGAGAATGTAGGAAGCTATAGCCATTAAGAAACAGGAATAGGGTGTCAGAATAGTCTGGGAATAGAACATACTAAGATGGGGAAAACAGGCTAAAATTTAAAAAAAAAAAAAAGAAATGAATTCAGGAATGCTCGAAATAACAGTAGAGGACAAAACACAGGGTGCAGAAAATTAACAGTAGTAAAGAAAACAGTTACTATAAGCGCAGTGGGGAAAATACAGTAGATATGAACGACGGACTCAAGCAAGCCAGTAAACATGGGCAGGAGCAGGTGAAAGAGAAAGAGCTGCTTCCCCTTCCTGTTCTTGTCCAATTCACAGCACATCCTGACCTTTTGTTCATCAATTTTATCCCTTTTTTCCCAGATGAAAGGGACCCAGCTATCTGGTTCTGCTATCTCATCCAAACCATAAGATCTAGAGAATTAGGCTCTTCCATTGATGGGGAGTTTGGGGAAGGAGAGAGTAAATTTATCCCATGGTGATATTATGGTCCAGTACTTTGGGTAGGGAACCCTGACAAATACATAAAGATTTGAATGTAGAGATTGAAAGAACAATATGGAGAAGCCAAATTAGGCTAGAGAATGCAGCTTTATTTGGACTTTAGGACATGACCTTGAAAGTTTAGGAGACTTTTTTGGGGCCATGTATATATTTTTTTTATGATTGTGGGTCTTTATTTTTCATGTATTTAGTACAGTGTCCTGGTGCTTTTGCCCCTGGGGATCACTGAGCCTTTTGTCTACAGACAGGAGCTGTTATACAGAGGCAGGGTTGCATTTGCCAGACTATAAATATACAACTCAAGAGTGTGACCTTCTTTAAGTGATATCAAAGGCCTTAGCAAACATGCAAGCTCTAGAAGCAGCATGGGTCTCAGCAAGGGTGATGTGCACAGTGTTGCCTGGGCAGATGTTGGCCACTCAGGTACCAATAAGCGAACACCAGGTACACAGGCTCAGCAGGTAAATGCCAGCCACGGTGGCTTCAACCTAACTTCCAGCAGCCCTAGAATGGAGACTGTTGCCACCTGTACTTCAAATTCACAGATAGAGCTTGACCTGGTATTCCAAGTTAGATGGAGGTAGGATTCAATATTTCTAGATGTGGTTGGGCAGAACTGTATTTACTGTAAGGCATTTGAGTTCTACATGTACTGTGAAACATTAGCAAAATTCTAGGTTTAAAAATGTTGGATTTGGAGGGAACAGGAATTCCTAAACAGATGAGTGAGGAGCTCTCAGTAACAAAGAAAAAAAAAACAGAAAACATCACAACTTCTTTCATAAAACAAAAATCACCTCGTGCTTACTACTGAGTATTTGTGACAGCCCCCCCCCCCCCCAAAAAAATTCACAAGTTGGAATCTTATCCTCAATGTAATGGTATTTGGACTTGAGCCTTTGAAAGGTCCTTAGGTCCTGAGAGTGGAGTCTTCATGATAGAATTAGTGCCCTTGTAAAAGAGACCCCAGAGAACACCCTCAACCCTCTTCCACCAAGTGAGGACACAAGAAGTCTGTCTATGAATCAGGAAGCAGGCTCTCACCAGACACTGAATATGCTGGTGCCTTGATCTTAAACATCACAGCCTCAAAAACTGTACAAAATAAAATTCCTCTGTTTTAAGCCACCCAATCTAGGGTATTCAGTTATAGCAGCTTGAATGGATTAAGGCATCTCACTATTAAAAAGAGAGAAAAAAAACAATTAAAGGTAAAAAAGAGTAAATAAGCAAATATCAGCTGCGAATAATCATGAAAAATCTTAAGTAAACTTTTAGCAAATTAAATGAAGGCATAAATGAAGCAATTCCACTCCTGGGTGTATATCCAAAGAAAACAAAAACACTAATTCAAAAGGATGCACGCACTCACAATGTTCATACCACTGTTATTTATAGTTCTCAAGATACAGAAACAACCTAAGTGTCCCTAAACAGATAAATGGATAAAGAAAATGTAAAATATAAATATATATATATGTATATATTTGTGTATGCGCATGGTATTTATGTATATGTAAAGTGCCTATCAGAGCAGGGGTTCAAAAACATTGAATGAATAGATGGTAGAATGGGTGAGTGGATAAATGATAAGTAGATGGTTAATAGAAAGATGGTTGAGTAGATAGATGATGAGTAGGTGGAAGACTGAATGGATGAATAGACAGAAAACTGGATGGATAAGCAAATGATTAAAGAAACCAAACACGTTTCTTAAAAACCACTATGTGCATAAACTGTTTCAGAGTCACCATCTTCTAATCATGGCATTATAATCATTAAGTTATAAATAATTGAAAAGTTGTTACCAAAAAAAAAAAAGGCAATAAGAAAAGACAGAAGCAAACCATTAAGGTTAATGTTATTTTGAAAACAGTTGAACAGTTTCATTTTCAAAAACTAAACAGAAACTATGATATTCTTAAAAGAAAAAGTAATAATAGCTATGCTTTGAATTCAACACTAAAATTTCTTTTGTGATCAAAGTAGAACAAATATTTTTTAAACAGACAGACTTTAAAATTATTTAAGTAGGGCTCCAAATAAATTTACATAAATCTTTAAATTGATTTACATCTCACTTCATAATGTGTGTAAATGTACTATGACAGGCTTCAAATATTTGGAGGAATGTTTCATATAACAAAGGCATGTAAAGTTTACTTAAGGAGAAATCTTCAATACTATCTAAAATAGGCCGTAAAAATAACATAGGCATCATTTTGATCCTCATGAGTATACTTTATTTGTCCTTGAAAAAAATATATCCAATGTACCTTTCAAAATGATTTATTAGGTGTTATTGTTATGGTGCTCAGTATTGTTCAATACCGAACTACTATACTGATTACCACTCTCCATTCAGCTTTAGTTCTATCATGTGCTTTTATTTACCTCCTGAGGCAAAAACATTTTAATTAGTTTAGAGAAGCTTGAACTCTCTTTTATCAATGACAGATTTCACCAAAATGGAACTAACCCAAGAGCAACAGTCCAGGGCAAAAAATAAAACAACAACAACAAAAATAAAAACATGATCCACTTTGGATTTCTAAATTTTAAGATGTACAAACCAACAGTTTTTTTTAAAAGTGTGAAAGCTAACACAGCATTATAAAACAATTATACTCCAATAAAATTTAATTTAAAAAATTTTTAAAGAGGAGAAATAAAGCCTCTTTGTAATCTAAGAACTTTTTTATATATATATATAAACACACACATAAAACACATATATATCATACACACTCATATATGTGTATACAGATATACACATACATATATGCACATATACATGCATACGTGTATCTATAAACACATATGAAGAAGTGAAAGTGTTAGTCGCTCAATCATGTCCGATTCTTTGCAACCCTACGGACTGTAGCCCACCAGGCTACTCATCCATGGAATTCTTCAGGCAAGAATACTGGAATGGGTTGCCATTTCTTTCTCCAGGGGATCTTCCTGACCCATATGTGTGTGTATATATATATGTGTGTGTGTGTGTGTGTGTGTGTGTACACACACATAGAAATGTATAGTGCTTAGATATAATTCTACAGAAAGGTTAAGAAGTATCAAATACATTAGTCTGTCTACATAAGTCTATAACATATGAAAATGACAAAAATGGTTTATACTTCTACCTTAGGAAAGCTACTGCTACTGCTGCTAAGTCGCTTCAGTCGTGTCCGACTCTGTGCGACCCCACAGACGGAAGCCCACTGGGCTCCCCTGTCCCTGGGATTCTCCAGGCAAGAATATAGTGGGACCTTCTCCAAGCATGAAAGGGAAAATGAAAATGAAGTCGCTCAGTCGTGTCCGACTCCCAGCGACCCCATGGACTGGACCCTACCAGGATCCTCCGTCCATAGGATTATCCGGCAAAAGTACTGGGGTGGGGTGCCACCCCTATTACTAGATGGAAAGTATTACTAGATGAAAACAATTCAGTGCATCTCCCATTTTGTTTTGTTAATGGGCTGCTTGTCGAATTACCCACACATTAAATTTATGGAATACTGCAGTCAATTTTGAAAGAATTTGCAGCTATAGTAAATCCTGCTAACTGCATAAACTTGGGCAAATGGTGCATTATTTTAATAGGTTTGTATTTCTTTAAGTATTCATTTCACAATGCTCCATTATTTATGAACAGTAGCACAAGAAATAATTTGCTTGCTGCATAGAAACTGTATTTGTTTAATAGATTTTAGTTCCATGCAGATTTTACTATTTCAAGAATGGAAGCTAAATTGCTATTTTCACAGAACCAAACATTAATTGTAATACACATGCAAAACAAATACTACAAATATCAACCACAGTGATAAACACCCAATATTGGTTACTTCTTTTAAGTTTTATTTTGTTGTGATAAGAGCACTTAAGATGGGATCTACACCTTTAACAAATTTAATTGTACAATACAATACTATTCCCACAAATACTGAAAATAATAAGTACTGGTAAAGATATGGAGAAATTGGGACCTTGTACACTGTTGGTGGAAACAGAAAATGACACAGCCACTATGGAAAACAGTATGGAGATGCCTCAAAAAATTAAAAATAGAACTACGAGATAATCAAGCAATCCCACTTCTGGGTGTTTATCCAAAAGAACCAAAATCAGGATCTCAGAGAAATACCCATATCATGTGGTCCCATAGTCATATGGTCAGTGCAGCACTAATCACCTCTGCCAAGATGTGGGAAAAATCTGAATGTACATCAGTGGATGCTTGGCTGTCCTTTTTGCCAAACAAGATGACAAGAACCATAAGGCACTAGACACAGAAGGGCCCACAGAAATAAATTCAGGTTCTCGCAACATTCCCATGGCAAATAGGCACAGCCCATCCTTGCACTGAATTTTAGCAAAGGTGTTCATGTATAAATCTGCAGGCACTCTGCACAAAGGAAAGATAAAGTATGTACACTGTTTAAAGTCGATGGTAGATTTCAGTGAATTCATGTGAATTTCAGTGAATTCACCTATCAGCAGATTCTCTGTCTATGCCCAGTGAGTCTTCCTTAGAGCTAAATTGTGCACTAATTTTTATTGCTCTTTCCAATATGAATTTGTTTCTTTTTAATTTCTTTCTATGTTAAGGTGAGCAAAATCCCCTGAGAGCCACAGACACTGACCTTAATGTTTCCCCCTGCAAAGTGAGAGGCTTTTCCAGCACAGGAAGTTCATTCTAAAGAGTAAAGTCATCTCATATTACCTAGTCGTGAAATAACAATGACTTCAGTGAGTTGGTGAAAAAAAATTATTCTCTTCTAAAAAGCAAATGTGCAGAATAGGTAGAAATGTAGGGTCATCTCTGTAATGTAATATAAAGGGTATAGAACATTGATTTCTTTCACTCACAACAGTAATTCCAGTACATTCACATATTATTCCAATGCAATGAATAAACACATGTATCTGGACACTTCATTACTTTGAATCAATAGATATTCTTTGTTACAAGCAAACCAAAAAAATTCTGTGAAAGTACACTTTCAGCAGACAAAGCAATCAAGTATTTATGGAGTACTTGCTCTATGTTCAGCTATGTGCTGGGGATTATGAAAGATACAGACAAAACCTAAGTTATGGTTCCTACTTATAAATAGCAGCTAAAGTTTTGGTTAGGAAAAAACAGGACGAATGCCTGAAACAATATCAAACAAAAAATATCAGGTTGCTTGAACATTTCTTAGTCTCAGCCACAGCTCAGCAAACCTGCAAAAGCACAGGTAGCAAATATGTTAGTTTTGAGGAAACATAAGGTCTCCATCAGGATTACTTAACTCTGCTGGTATAGCAGAGATAATCCTAAATGATGAGTGTGTCTGTGTTTCAATAAAAACTTTATTTATTAAAAGCAGGTGGTGGGCCAATTTCTGACTCTAGGTCCATTCAGTAAGGATGTTTACATTATGTTGATGTCTTAGGGAGAACAAGATTTTTCTCTTTTAAATTTGTATTTATTTTTTATTGAAATATTGATATAGAATATGGTATAGCTTTGAGGAATATATGTTAATTTGATACATTTATACAATACAATCACCATTGTAGCAATAATGGTGGGCTGCAGTCCATGGGGTCACGAAGAGTCGGACACGACTGAGCGACTTCACTTTCACTTTTCACTTTCATGTATTGGAGAAAGAAATGGCAACCCACTCCAGTGTTCTTGCCTGGAGAATCCCATGGATGGGGGAGCCTGGTGGGCTGCTGTCTATGGGGTCACACAGAGTTGGACATGACAGAAGCGACTTAGCAGTAGCATATTACATAATTATCCTTTCTTTCAAGTGTTTGGAATCATTATGTTCTAGTCTCTTAAGTTTGATGACAATAGACTGTATTGTCTATAATCTAGTGCTTCTTTACTGCTTGTTGTAAGAGTGTACCCTTAAACTACATCTGTCTGATCCCCCTTTCCCTATTCCCTGGTAACCACCATGTTACTTTCTGTTTTTATGAATTTGATTTTTGATATTAAAATGATACTAGACAGTATTTGTCTTTCTCCATTTGACTTATCTCACTCAGCATAAAATGCTCAAGGTCCCTCCTTGTTGATGCAAATGGCAAAATGTCTTTCCTTCTCATAGCTAAACAATATTCCATTGTATATGTATTTTTTTAATCCATTCATTCATTCAAGGGCACTTGTTTCCATATCTTGATTCTTGTAAATAATAACGCACTAAACACGGGAGTGCATATATCTCTTCAATATCCTATTTTCATTTCCTTTGGATACACACACACACACACACACACACACACACACACACCCCCAGAAGAGCAACGAATACATCATATGGTAATTCTATTTTTAATTTTTTGAAAGACTTTTCTACTGTTGTCCATAATGGTTGGATCAATTTACATTCCTACCAACAGCGTACAAGGGTTCCCTTTTCTCTACATCCTCACCAGCACTTGTTATAATCTGTCTTCTTGATGCTACCTCTTCTAACACGTGAGGTGATATATCATAGTGGTATTGATTTACACTTCCTAGTGATTAGTGCGGAGAAGGCAATGGCACCCTACTCCAGTACTTTTGCATGGAAAATCCCATGGATGGAGAAGCCTGGTAGGCTGCAGTCCATGGGGTTGCTAGAGTCGGACACGACTGAGAGACTTCACTTTTCACTTTCATGCATCGGAGAAGGAAATGGCAACCCACTCCAGTGTTCTTGCCTGGAGAATCCCAGGGATGGGGAAGCCTGGTGGGCTGCCATCTATGGGGTCACACAGAGTCAGATGCAACTGAAGCAACCTAGCAGTAGCAGTGATTAGTGATGTTGAGTATCTCTTCATATACCTCTTGGTCATTGGATATCTCCTTTGGAAAGATGTCTGTTTAGTTCCTCAACCCATTTTTAAAATAGATTGTTTTTGTGTTTTGTTGTTATTGAGTTACATGAGTTCTTTATATAATTTTGGTTATTAACCCTTTATCTGATACATGGCTCACAAAACTTTTCTCTCATTCTGTGGCTTAACTTTTCATTTTGATTCTTTTGCTATGTCGAACATTTTAAGTTTGATGTAATCTCATTTGTTGATTTTTATTCTTCTTGTTTGTGCTTTTGGTGTCATATCCAGAAAATCATTGCCAAGACCAGTGTCAAGGAGCTTCTTCCCTATGTTTTGTTCTTGGAACTTTATGGTACTTCATCTTATGTTTAAATCCTGGATCCACTTGGAGTTAATTTTTGTGAGTGCTATAAGATAGGGGTGCAGTATCATTGTTCTTCCTGTGTTTATCCTATTTTCCCAGAACCACTTGTTCTTCCTCACTGTGCGTTCTTGGCTTTCTTGTCAAACATTAGTTGACTGCATATGTGGAGGTTTAATTCCGGGCTCTCTATTCTGTTCAATTGGTCTTCGTGCCTATTTTTGCCAGTCCCATACTGTTTATAATTTTGTAGTCTAACTTGAAGTCAGAAAGTGTGACGCCTCTGGCTTTGTTCTTTTCCCTCAGGTCTGCTTTGGCTCTCTGGGCCTTTTGTGTTCCATAAAAACTTTAGAGTTTTTCTTCTACTTCTGTGAAGAATGTCATGGGTATTTTCATAGGGATTAGGTTCAATCTATAGGTTGCTTTCGGAGAAGGCGATGGCACCCCACTCCAGTACTTTTGCCTGGAAAATCCCACGGACGGAGGAGCCTGGTAGGCTGCAGTCCATGGGGTCGCTAAGAGTCGGACATGACTGAGCGACTTCACTTTCTCTTTTCACTTTCATGCATTGGAGAAGGAAATGGCAACCCGCTCCAGTGTTCTTGCCTGGAGAATCCCAGGGACGGGGAAGCCTGGTGGGCTGCCGTCTGTGGGGTCACACAGAGTCGGACACGACTGAAGTGACTTAGCATAGCATAGCATAGGTTGCTTTAGGTAGTATAAACATTTTATCAACATTCTTCCAAGCCATGAACAGAACATCTTTCCAATTTTTTGTGTCATCAGTGTCTTTTATCAAAGTCTTATAGTTTTATTCTGCAGATATTTCACTTCCTTGGTTAAATGTATTCAGAGGTATTTCATTGATTTTAATGCTGTTGTGAAAGAAAGAGTCTTAAATTATTTATTCAGATGTTTTGTTATTAGTGTATAGAAATGCAGCTGATTTCTGTATGTTGATTTTATATGCTACAGCTTTACAGAAATCATTGTTTAGTTCCAAAACTTTTTTGGTTGATTCTTTGGGATTTTCTATATGCAAATTATATCACCTGCAAATAGCCACAATTTTACTACTTCTTTACTGATTTGTATGCTTTGTATTTCTTTGTGTGCATAATTTGTCTTAGCGATGATTTCCCATACTATATAGAATAAGAGTGGTAAGAGTGACATCTTTGTATTTTTTCTAATCGTAGAGGGAAAAGCTTTCAATTTCTCTCCATTGCATATATTGTTAGCTGGGCATTAGTCATATATGGCCTTTGTGATGTTGAGATTATGTTCCTTCCAATGTGTTCAAGGCTTTTATCATGAAAGGATATTGTATTTTGTTGACTTTTTCTTCATAAGCAAAGATTTGTTAGTTTTTTTTTTAAGATGTCCATCTTACCAATTTTTTTAGTTTTAAGGATGTGATTTCTTTCTCTTCTCTATGAAAATTTTTCCTAAGCAATCCCATGATAAAGCCATGGTGAAAGAACTCAAAAGCCAGTTTTAAGCCAAAACTGTTACAGTTTTGAGCATTGATAAGAATAAGATAACATGATTGTTGAATATTTGATAAAACATTAAATCAGTAAAAATCCATTACTCTGTAATGCTACTGCTGCTGCTGCTAAGTCGCTTCAGTCGTGTCCAACTCTGTGCAACCCCATAGACGGCAGCCTACCAGGCTCCCCCATCCATGGGATTCTCCAGGCAAGAACACTGGAGTGGGTTGCCACTTCCTTCTCCAATGGATGAAAGTGAAAAGTGAAAGTGAAGTCGCTCGGTCGTGTCCGACTCTTGGCGACCCCGTGGACTGCAGCCCACCAGGCTACTCCATCCATGGGATTTTCCAGGCAAGAATACTGGAGTAGGGTGCCATTGCCTTCTCCATACTTGTATTAATACCCCTAACAAAGGAAAAAAATTGGAGGAATAACTCATTGCTGCCTTCTACATTGGCTATTAAGCCAGTTTTTTCTTTGAAAATTAGAAACCAAAAAGAAAACTTAAATGCATGTACCTTTGCCTTTTCAATAGGATCTGTATTTTGAAGTTACCATATGACCCCAGTTCATGAGGAAAACCTTTACTTTACTTAAAATGACCAGCAAATAATCACAGAAGGAAGGATAAAATTAAAAAAGAATCACCATTTTTCAAAGTCCAATGAAATTATGTATTCAGACTAGGATTGCAAATTGATTTTAAAACCATTACACAAAACGTTGATTAAGAAATGGATGTGTATACAGTGCCAAAGTGTACCACATAGATTATTTCCTGATTGCAAAAGGAAAATTTAATGTGCAATAAAGGGACAAGGCTGAATTCTCCCTAATCTGATGGTCAACTCTTAGTTTAAAAAATAGTAGGACAACCAGATATTATGTGTTTCTAGATATAATGCATTACGAAATAGACAACATCACTTATGGGGCATTATACAAAAATGTTTAACTTGGTCTAATCAAAACTTTGAAACAAAATTCTAGGTTTTCAGAAATACAAGGTATTAAACTATAAAATTAAATGGCACCATGTGAGAGAAATGAGGCAATGTCAAAATGGTAGAATATTCTACTAGGTAAAGTTAGGTTCCTGTGTCAAGAAATATTTTTTGATCAAAAGAGACTTAGGAAATTCAATATGTGACCCTGGATTCAATAATGTTCATACAAACCAATAGTGAAGGACATTCAGGAAATGATTGGGTAAATTTAAATGTGGATTGACTATTAGATAGCACTAGGGAATAATTATTAATTTTATTAAGTATGATAATGTTATATTGTTTTGCTTATATGGTATAGTGTCCTTACTTTTTAGAAATGCATATTCCTTTTTATGTGTGGAATGTTATAATATCAGTAAATCTCTTTTAAATGCTTTTAAATAACAAGCATTAAAAACAGAATGTCATTACACTAACTACCACACGTTCTCTATGCACCCAGCCCTGGGTCATTCTCTATCTGGCACATGTTATGTTGCTTCTCCATGAAATTTGTCACTAGCGATAAAGAATTGTTGTTTGGTTGTTTCATTATTTGTTTGGTTGGTTGTTTACTCATATCCTTCCTTCAAAATGCAAGTGTTATGAGTTGTGGGATCTTGCCTATAGTATTTATAATTGTATTCTTAGCCTTTGAATAGTATGTAGCACTTGGTAGATGCTCAGTAAACATTATTACAGAAGAGGGGGTGGGGACTTGCCTGGCGTCCAGTGGTTAAGACTCTGAGCTCCCAATGCCAGGGTGCAGAGTTCGATCCCTGGTCTGGGAACTGGGATCTCACACGCTGATGGGCCAATAAAAAAATAAATGGCATGTAAATTTTAAAATGGGTAAGGCACACTTTTATTATACTGAATCGCCATTACTGGTGAAAATTTTCCTTTGAAGATTTCCTTTGCTTAGTTTATGGCCTTCCCTGGTGGCTCAGATGGTAAAGAATCTGCCTGCAATGCAGGAGACCCAGGTTCAATCCCTGGGTCAGGAAGATACCCTGGAGGAGGGCATGGCAACCCATTCCAGTGTTCTTGCTTGGAGAATTCCCATGGACAGGGTAACCTGGCGAACTACAGTCCATGGGGTCACAAAGAGTTGGTCCCCACTGAGTGACTAACACTTTCAATTTCCACTCGGCTTAGTTTGACATGTGGTTTCCTTTGGAAAATGTTGACAAAATTGGGAAGAGGCTGCTTTTTTGATTTAACATATGAATGTAGTTTGTGTTGTATCCTGCCAGCTAACAAAGGGGGTAAAATGACAGAAAGATACGAGATTTAAGTGCAGAGTTATGTGAAATCACATGTGAACACTCTGCTGTGCGCTGCTGGAAGACATCCCTGTGAAGTTCAAAAAGCTGAGTGCTCTAGCACCTGTTTCTGAGCTATAACCTGTTTACACTTTTCATAATAAGATGAAACTCAATGTTTTCGGAAAGCCAGTACATGAGCGTTCTAAACATATCCTGTTGGAATTAAATCTTTAGTTCTAAAAATAAAGCTTGCAGTGCTCCAATGAAAGAAAATTAAAACATTTTATTTAAAAAAATATGACACTGAGAATCATAATCCAAAGATACTGTACCAGTGTGAATAGGAACATCTTTTCTACCTACAGGAGGCATATATTACAGTCAAGATCCGATTTAAATTTATAGGTTACAGAGACTCTTTGGCTCGAGAAATACTAGTAACAGATTTTTGTCATATATAAAGAGACTGAATTCCAGAGAGAACTAATAATAAGACCATATGCTCGTCATTTTATGACATTGAATCTGCCTTAGATAATGAAGGCCACCCAAAAAGTCCACTAGGTCAGAGGTCCCCAACCTTTTTGGCACCCAGGACCAATTTTGTGGAAGATAATTTTTCTATGGACCAGGGGGTGGCAGCGGGGATGGATTGGGGATGATTCAAACACATTGCACTTTTTTAAACTTTTTATTTTATATTGGAGTATAGCCAATTAACAATGTTGTGATAGTTTCAGGTGGACAGCAAAGGGACTCAGCCATACATATACATGTATCCATTCTCCCCCAAACTCCCCTCCCATCCAGGCTGCCATGTAACATTGATCAAACACATTACATTTATTTTGCACTTTATTTCTGATCTAATGTAGCTGCTGCTGAGCTGACAGGAAGTGCTGATTCACAGCCTGGAGGCTGGTGACCCCTGCACTAGGTGACATGTCTAATGGCTTATTCTGTATCTCTTACTCTAATCAAAACATGGAGATAAGCATTACAGATACTGTCATAGCAACAGAAAAGCACTGTTGCATGACCATGTTTTTATCAGGTTACAATTTCTTACAACCAGAATTCTGCTTAGTTGTCACTGAAAGGGAAGATCATAAGAAGAAGCATGGAAACATTTAGAATAGGATATAGTCAATAATGAGATGTGAAATCTGTCTTTCCTTCAGTTATAGTGACCTCATCCACTCAACAAATATATATTGAGATTTAACTACTTGCCACACATTATGCTAGAAGCTGAGACTACAAAGAATAATAGGAACATAGGATTTATCCCCAAAGGCAAAATATGGTAGTGGAAATTAATCAGCAAAAGCTATGTAAATAGGGCAAAATATATCCCAAAGCTACACAGGGATAGATCACAAAGTCAAGGTTTGAATATTGGTGCTTTTCTTAAGAGGTACAGGGTAATCTGTTAAATAATCTGTTAATTCTATGGTTTGAATGTTTGTCTCCCCGCCCTGCAAAATTCATATGTTGAAATCCTAACACCCAAAGGTGATGATATTAGGTGAGGTTTGGGGAGGTGATTAGGTCCTTTACTGGATGATATAAATGACTTGATATCAACCTCTCACTGAAAGGACTATCCTTCATTCTTTATTGAGCATCTATTGTATACCAGGCACTCTGCTAAGCTCTGTAGAGATGCAAAAATTGTTAAGAAACCAGTCCCTGCCTCTAAGGAGCTCAGATGCGTTATGCTAAGTCACTTCAGTCGCGTCCGACTCTGTGTGACCCCATAGATGGCAGCCCACTAGGCTCCCCGATCCCTGGGATTCTCCAGGCAAGAACACTGGAGTGGGTTGCCATTTCCTCTCCAATGCATGAAAGGAAAAGAGAAAGTGAAGTCGCTCAGTCGTGTCCGACTCTTAGCGACCCCATGGACGCAGCCTACCAGGCTCCTCCATCCGTGGGATTTTCCAGGCAAGAGTACTGGAGTGGGGTGCCATTGCCTTCTCCAGATGTGTTAGCCATGTGGCAAATATGATTATGAGTAAGAAAGAGAATTACAAAAACTCAGCCTGGGTATACAAATGGAAGTTTCCTGCAAGAAAGGGGATAATTTTAAAAGATGAAAGAGATTGAACTCTTTATGGCTTGGAAGAAAGGAAAAACACTCCTGGAGGAGATGTCGAAGTACTGAATTAAGAGTAAGAAAGAAATTAAGAGTAAGAGTAAGAAAAAGTTAATATGTCATAAGCTAATTATCTTTTGGTGGGGGGAAAGAAGGACTTAGGCCAGAGATATATTTTGTTTACTTGGATTATGCAGAGTAATTTGAATTATTAAAATCAGTTCAAGTGCTACAATCCAGAAGGACTGTGTCTCAATCTGAGGATTTATTATCACTCAGCCATCTGTGACCAATCCCTACAGAATTGTTCCAAATTTATTCTCCAAAGTTAAATCTATGATCACCAAAAAAAAAAAAAAAGAATACTGGCTCCCTTTCAGTAGGTGAACATCTGGATTCATTTGAAACAGGTAAGAATCAGATACCCGATATTTTAAATTTTTAATGACAATAAGGAATAATGTGGAAATAAATTATTCTATTGTAATACAGTAGAAAAAATTAAGATGTTGGTAGAATGCTAAAAGTGGTTGGAATACTGAAAGGTCTACAAAATTGTCAGATACAATTGGGAAGATTTATTTGTAAAACAGTAGGCTGTGAGGGTGTGGAAATTGTTTAATTTAGGATTCCTAGGCCCAAATTTTGTTTAAATTGAAAGATTAGTCATTTTAAAGATTTTCCTGAAAACGCATTTCAAAATTGAATGTCTACTTGTTAGATAGTTTGCATATGATATGGTGGGCAAAGGAGTGGAGTCGTCCTCATTCTCAGAGAACAATATAATTCCATAAAAATCTTTGATTACAGTCTCTCTTAGATCAAGGACCTAGGAATGTAAGAGTTGTCAGAAGCACCAAGTTGAATCAACTGCCATTTGTCTTGAACACTAAGAAAATCCACTTTGATGCCCACTTTTCCACAGGCCCTTTGTGCTTCCTCCAGTCCACTGTAGGGGTCAGTAGAGATGGACATGTAGTTCCTAATCTTGAAACCTCCAATCTGCCTCAGCTGTCATCCAGAAAAGGGATGAAGGACAACAGAAACCAAGCTGGTCTCAAGGCCACTTCCGGCCCAGGGCACTAGGGACTGAATATTGGTGTCAACACAAAAGTCACATGTTGAAACCAAACCCCCAATGTGATGGCATCTGGAGGAGGGGCAATCGGGAGATGATTAGGTCATGAAGGTGGAACCCACATGAAACGGATCAGTGCCCTTTTAAAAAGTGATTCCACAGGAATTTGCCTGATGGTTCAGTGGTTAAGACCCACTACAAGGGGCACAGGTTTGATCTCTGGTTGGAGAACTGAGATTGTGCATGCTGCACAGTCAAAAAAAAAAAAAGGTTCCAGACTCCATGGAACTCCCTCACACTTCCTACCACATGAGGATAGAGTGAGAAGGTACCCTCTGTGAAGAAGAGGGTCCTCAACAGACATAGAATTTGCAGATTCTTATAGTCTCCAGAACTGTGAGAAACCAATGCATCTTGTTTATAAGCCAGCCAGGAGTGCTATGACCCATGAGGTCATCCACACAGGAGAACTGGGGCTTAATATGCAATGGAAGGAGTAGATTTCAATGGGAGGTAATAACATGACTAGAAATGAAGGATCCCACATGAAAAGGCAAATCCTGGCCTATATTGCTTATTGACCAAGAGCAGAAGCAGACCAGTGGGGACTGGGGGTGGGGGGAGCTCTGAGAGTCACCTCTGGCACCCTCACCAGTAGCTGTGAATATCCCTTCCTTCCTCAAAGTGTGCATCAGAAAAACAAACATTGTATATTAACACATACATATGGAATCTAGAAAAATGATACTGATGAACCTAGTTGCAGGGCAGGAATCGAGGCGCAGACATAGAGAACAGACTTGTAGACACAGAGTGGAAGGAGAGCAGAGGGCAAATTAAGATAGTAGCCACTGACATACATATACTGCTATGCGTAAAATGGCTAGTGGGGAGCTCCTATATAGCACAGGGTGCTCAGCTCCGTGATGACCTAGAGGGATAGGATAGGGAGACAGTGGGATGGAGGCTTAAGAGGGACAGGATTTTGTATACCTATAGCTGAT
Organism: Tragelaphus eurycerus; assembly: GCA_935064755.1. NCBI lineage: Eukaryota > Metazoa > Chordata > Mammalia > Artiodactyla > Bovidae > Tragelaphus > Tragelaphus eurycerus. The sequence goes on from CAKXYN010000361.1 coordinate 56,314, forward strand.
TCACTTCATTGTACAGCAGAAACTAACATAACATTGTAAAGCAATTATATTCCAATTTTAAAAACATAATGGGATTATGTGCACATGGGCTTTTGTATGAGTTTCTGTATATTCTCTTGAAAGTGAAAGTTGCCCAGTTCTGTCTGACTCTTTGTGACTCCATGGACTATACAGTCCATGGAATTCTCCAAGCCAGAATACTGGAGTGGTAGCTGTTCCCTTCTCCAGGGCATCTTCCCAAACCAGGGATCAATCCCAGGTCTCCTGCACTGCACACAGATTCTTTACCAGCTGAGCCACCAGGGAAACCCAAAAATACTGGAGTGGGTAACCTATCTCTTCTCCAGCAGATCTTCCCAATCCAGGAATTAAACCAGGGTCACTTGCATGGCAGGTGAATTCTTTACCAATTGAGCTACCAGGGAAGCCCATGAAATTCTGTATATTCTCTTAGCAAGCATTTATTAAAGGGCTCTTACTGGGTAAGTGTAGAACTTTTAAAGGTAATATACATACCCATAGCCAAGATCTCTCCTAGAGAGAGTGTATATCAGTTCTCACACTCACCAAGAGTCTACGACGTATGGCCAATTGTCAGCAGTATAATTTTATTTTTAATAGTAAGGGGTAACAAATAGATGAAGAGTTTTATCATATTATTATAAAGTGCTTTTATTTGTTACTAATGAGGAAGTGAGAAATAGATTTAAGGGACTAAATCTGATAGACAGAGTGCCTGATGAACTATGGATAGAGGTTCGTGACATTGTACAGGAGACAGGGATCAAGACCATCCCCAAGAAAAAGAAATGCAAAAAAGCAAAATGACTGTCTGAGGAGACCTTACAAATAGCTGTGAAAAGAAGGGAAGTGAAAAGCAAAGGAGAAAAAGAAAGATATGCCCATTTGAATGTAGAGTTCCAAAGAAGCAAGGAGAGATAAGAAAGACTTCCTCAGCGATCAGTGCAAAGAAATAGAGAAAAACAATGGAATGGGAAAGACTAGAGACCTCTTCAAGAAAATCAGAGATACCGAGGGAACATTTCATGTAAAGATGGGCTCAGTAAAGGACAGAAATGGTATGGACCTAACAGAAGCAAAAGATATTAAGAAGAGATGGCAAGACTACAAAAAAGATCTTCATGACCCAGATAATCACAATGGTGTGATCACTCACCCAGAGCCAGACATCCTGGAGTGTGAAGTCAAGTGGGCCTTAGGAAGCATCACTATGAACAAAGCTAGTGGAGGTGATGGAATTCCAGTTGAGCTGTTTCAAATCCTGAAAGATGATGCTGTGAAAGTACTGCACTCAATATGCCAGCAAATGTGGAAAACTCAGCAGTGGCCACAGGACTGGAAAAGGTCAGTTTTCATTCCAATCTCAAAGAAAGGCAATGCCAAAGAATGCTCAAACTACCACACAATTGAACTCATCTCACATGCTAGTAAAGTGATGCTTAAAATTCTCCAAGCCAGGCTTCAGCAGTACGTGAACAATGAACTTCCAGATGTTCAAGCTGGTTTTAGAAAAGGCAGAGGAACCAGAGACCAAATTGCCAACATCTGCTGGATCATCAAAAAAGCAAGAGAGTTCCAGAAAAACATCTATTTCTGCTTTATTGACTATGCCAAAGCCTTTGACTGTATGGATCACAATAAACTGGAAAATTCTGAAAGAGATGGGAATACCAGACCACCTGACCTGCCTCTTGATAAACCTGTATGTAGGTCAGGAAGCAACAGTTAGACCTGGACATGGAACAACAGACTGGTTCCAAATAGGAAAAGGAGTACGTCAAGGCTGTATATTGTCACCCTGCTTGTTTAATTTATATGTAGAGTACATTATGAGAAATGCTGGGCTGTATGCACAAGCTGGAATCAAGATTGCCAGGAGAAACATCAATAACCTCAGGTATGCAGATGATACCACCCTTATGTCAGAAAGTGAAGAAAAACTAAAGAGCCTCCTTAAAGTCAAAGAGGAGAGTGAAAAAGTTGGCTTAAAGCTCAACATTCAGAAAACAAAGATCATGGCATCCAGTCCCATCATTTCATGGGAAATAGATGGGGAAATAGTGGAAACAGAGGCTGACTTTATTTTTCTGGGCTCCAAAATCACAGCAGATGGTGATTGTAGCCATGAAATTAGAAGATGCTTACTCCTTGGAAGGAAAGTTATGACCAACCTAGATGGCATATTCAAAAGCAGAGACATTACTTTGCCAACAATGGCCCATCTAGTCAAGGGTATGGTTTTTCCAGTCATCATGTATGGATGTGAGAGTTGGACTATAAGGAAAGCTGAGCGCTGAAGAATTGATGCTTTTGAACTGTGGTTTGGAGAAGATTCCTGAGAGTCCCTTGGACTGCAAGGAGATCCAACCAGTCCATTCTGAAGGAGATCAGTCCTGGTGTTCATTGGAAGGAGTGATGTTGAAGCTGAAACTCCAATACTTTGGCCACCTGATGCAAAGAGCTGACTCATTTGAAAAGACCCTGAAGCTGTGAAAGATTGAGGGCAGGAGGAGAAGGGGATGACAGAGGATGAGATGGTTGGATGGCATCACCAACACAATGGACATGGGTTTGGTTGGACTCCGGGAGTTGGTGATGGACAGGGAGGCCTGGCGTGCTGCGATTCATGGGGTCGCAAAGAGTCGGACACGACTGAGCAGCTGAACTGACCTGAATGAGATTTAAATTGTTTTCAACTTTCTGTCACTTGTGTGTGTAGGTGTATGTGTGAATCAGTTGTTTTAGACTAGTATGTTTTAAATAGACTGTAATCTCTACACATACTAACGTCATCTCACACTGAGTATAATAGAACTTGGTCATGAGATTTTTCCAACATATGACTTTCAGCTGTTTGAAGGAGGCTTTAGAACCCTGGTGGCTCAGACTGTAAACTGTCTGCCTACAGTGCAGGAGACCCGGGTTCGATCCCTGGGTTGGGAAGATCCCCTGAAGAAGGAAATGGCAACCCCCTCCAGTACTCTAGCCTGGAAAATTCCATGGACTGAGAGGAGCCTGGTAGACTACAGTCCATGGTATCTCAAAGAGTCAGACACAAGGGAGTGACTTCAGTTTCAGTTAGAACTACACAGTATTCACATTTTGATAGAGAAAAAAAAATAAGAATGTTTGCTCTATCTTTTCTAAGATGGTAAGTGAAAGAGCTTTAATTTGTGGAGAAGTACCCTAGGTTTTGGTTTAAGGTAAAACAATCTTATAGCTATTTAAGTACAGGCGGCTCATTTCTTCAAACAATGCAGTTCCCAACACTTTTTCTATCTTTTTCGAAGGCAAAGTGTGGGGACTAGCTCATTATTCTAAACAGTGAGTAGTATAGGTGGAACTTATTTCTTGCTTCAATCGCAGTGCATCTTTTACGATAATACACTTATATTTCCTTGTAAGGGATCCATAATCATTCCACAAGAGAATTTTCTTAACCACATAATGTTTCTTAACCATTTGAAGAGTTATTTTAAGACACTTAAATATCTTTCAAGTGTTCCCTCCAATTTTTATTTTTAAATCCTGAAGTTTCTAGTGAGCACATAGTTCTTTTTTATAACTATTTTCTGTTTTAGAATGGGTAAAAATTCACTGTCAACACATTAGTTCAAGACTGATGTAGATAATTTCAAAGCCAGTAGTCATGGTGTTCAAAAGTAGTGATCCTTTGCATGATAATAATGTAACCACATATTCCATTTTGACCATTTCATTGATTGAACAACCACTATGAGCTGACACTATATTCTATGGTTATGAATATGAACCAGACAGAAGCTCTGCAGTCAAGGTGCTTATGGTTGGGTTTACGAGATACCGTGTAATACAAGCTGAGAGGTGGGAGATCAGAGAAGGATTCATTAAAGAATTATTTCTTAATTAGGTTCCAAGCAAGGAAGTCATATTTAGACAAATGACAACCATTTTTGTTCCAAAAAGAAAGAGAAAGCCTGTGTAAATGGGGATGGAATAGAAAGGGCCAAAAATATCCCTATAATGCAATCCATTTTGACTGCCAAAGAAGTTCGTGCTGGGAGATATGGAAAAAGGAGTGTCATAAACAAAGTATGTACAAATCCTAAGTTATAAATTATGAAGGAAATACCACATTTCATTTCTAGGATATTCATTATAAATTCTAGAATATAATAGTTCAGTAATATACTATAGGTTGGTGATGTTATGTCTGCCTGGGAAAAGAAGACTGTTATTTATAGCAAGAGTTACAGCTCCCTCTACAGGTCAAAACTAGAAAATCTTCAGTTGATTTCAGAAATAAAGGTAATGCTTAGAACAAAGACTGAACATTTCATTAGTAACTGCCTCATAAAACAGCAATGTTTTGGAATATATTCTTTTAATCTAAACACGTGTTTTCTTTTGTTCTATATACTACAATTCAGAAGATTTGTTAGTAAGAGAAAAGACTCCAAAAGTTGGAGGGAACCCTTAAAGTGGTAGATTGGAAAGTATCACATTTGTTAAATGAAGCTCCCCAAAGTTCTTTCTTCCTCAGTATCCTTGTCTCTTCTGCCTAATTCCACTGATCTGTGTGTGCTAAGTCGCTTCAGCCGTGTCCACTCTTTGTGACCCCATGGACTGTATCCTGCCAGGATCTTCAGATCATGGAATTTTCCAGGCAAGAATACTGGAGTGGGTTGCCATGCCCTTCTCCAGGGGATCTTCCTGACACAGGGATTGAACCCAGGTCTCTTAGTCTCCTGCATTGGCAGGTGGGTTCTTTACCACTAGTGCCACCTGGGAAGTCCAACGCCACTGAAAGTCACAGCAAACACTGAATCTGTCATTACACACACTTTCTAACTACCTAGAAGAGAGTTATGCATTAATGACTCACTTTGCAAGCTTATAAAAGCACTGTTTTTATCCCCAATCTGCTAAAACACCAGCATCAGAAGAAGGGTTTGCCAGTCTGCACTTTTAATGATTGCCCCTGAGGGATTCTTCTCAGACCAGTTTGGGAAACACTTTTCCAATGCAAATCTTCTTTAAGAAACTAAAACTCTTCCACTACTAACTTGTTGCTGAACAGCTGACTCCTGATTACCCTCAATTAATTAGCACCACCTGTTTAACAAAAGTGAATGGTTCCCTATTGTCTATTAGATCAAGTCTAAAACCTCTCTCTGGCAAGAACTCAGGCTCTCCACCAGCTGGTCTCGTCTCATTTGCTCACATCCCCTTCCAAAGCCCTGATGCCAGCTGGGCTTCTCTTTCATTGGTCCCCACTCTGCCATGCATCTCCCCGCAGAACAATTACCCCTACAGGAAAATGTTACTTCTTCACTGTTTCGATGTCTATCTCAAGTCTTAACATCTCCTGGACTGACTTTTGTGGCCTCTCATGGTCTTAACTCTCTGAATCCTATATGATCTTCATGTTTTAGACTCACTCCAAAATGCCATAGAGCAGGAGTCCCCAGCCCCTGGGCTACAAACTAATATGGGTCTGAGTCCTGTTAGCATCTGGGCCACACAGTAGGAGTTGAGCAGCAGGGGAGCAAGCAAAGCTTTATCTGTATTTACAACCGCTCCCCATCACTCACATTACCGCCTGGGCTCCGCCTCCTGTCAGATCAGCAGCCCCGTAATAAATGCAATGCATTTGAATCATCCTGGAACCATCCCCTCCCCACCCTGGTCTGTGGAAAAATTGTCTCCTACAAAACTGGCCCCTGGTGCCAAAAAGGTTGGGGACCGTTGCTGTAGAGAATTTGTTTTCTTATCAATTTATGGGCTAACATGCATGCCTACACCCAACAGGCCAATAATTTGGCCGCCTTCTAATTCATTCTAGTTAAATATTAGTTTAACCATTTTGTAAAGGAGAGGCTAATGTGGTATGGGGGGATAACACGGAGGAGCACAAAGCCCAGCCACTGTTCTGCTCTTCCCAGAACCTTCCCATCCTGCTCCCAATAACACAAGCCCTGCAGTATGGCATGCCCTCTAGTGGACTCACCACTGCCCTCACCATCAAGCTACTTGAAAGTTTTATTCTAACCACTCTTCTAACTCTGTGCACACACACAGTGCATATTCTCAGAAAATCTTTGTATTAAGATCTTCTCAGTTTTAATCATTTTCTTCTGATGCTCTGCACAGCCTACAGATGTGAGAGTACAGATGTGGGGCCAACCTACTTCATGGCGAATGCTATGCATATTACAGATAGAGATCTTGACTACCCAACTGAAATGTTCAGATATTTTAACTTTGTGTGTACATTATGGGACCTATCATAATTGATCTACAGGTCTGTGATAAATACCGGGGGAATTTACCACAGTCATGAGCCATCAATATCTGTCACCTACTAGCTATAGTCCAAAGATATTAAAGGGACTATAAATTCAGCATTTTCATAATATTATACTGATGATTTTAGGATGCTAGGGTACAGTATGCATAGATGTACAAGATAATATATATAATATATAAGTATATACACTATATTGCATATAATTATATACATATAGTACAGTATGTGTGTGTGTGTACATGCATGGTAAGTCACTTCAGTTGTGTCTGACTCTTTGCGACCCCATGGACTCTAGCCCAACAGGCTCCTCTGTCCATGGGGATTCTCCCATGGCGAGAACACTGGAGTAGGTTGCTATGCCCTCCTGCAAGGGATCTTCTCAACCCAGGGACTGAACCCACGTCTCCTGATTTGCAGATGGATTCTTTACTGTTGAGCCACTGGAGAAGTCCAGTACGTGTGTGTGTGTGTAATTTAGGTTTGGAATTGGTGAAGTGACTTTATGTTAAGTAAAGTATGCTTCTATTGAAACCATATGTGTGTGTGTGTGTGTGTGTGTGTATGACTTCAGTAGAAGTATATTTAACATAAAGTCACATCTTCATCAATTCCAAACCTAAAAAATTTATTAATACTTCCATTTTTAGCTATATAACTAACTAGTTAATCTGAAAATACCAACAGTAAAGCATTATAAATGATATATAAACATTAGCAAACATCCTTTGGAATACATCAAAGATGTATTACATACAAAAAATACATTATTTTTAAAAATAACCTCCCATGGACCCAACACCTACCCCAATAACCATCAACCTATAGCCAGTCCATGGCCTCATCTAAACTACCATCGACTTCCTTACATCCAAAATTATTTGAAAGCAAATCCCTTACAACAACCATACATATTTCCATATGAATTTCTAAAGAGAATGACTTTCTTTTTTAATAAAACCGAATGTAATATTGCATCTAAAATATTCCTTAATACTATTAAATATCTAGTATTCAAATTTCCAATGGTCTTATAATTGACATAAATGAAGGGTTTTTTAATATTATAGACATTCAGGGCTGGTTTCTTAAAAATAAGAGAAGATATTATCCAAAAATTTTTTAAAAATTTAAATGCCAGGCATATTTGACACAGAACCAAACAGAACTTCACTACTTAGAAAACTAATATACTTGCTACAATAATAGCCCCCAAATATTCAAACTTTTAATGCTATTGTGTTGACTTCTTTGACATAAATTGTTTGTCTGCAGTTGTGTCCCTGCTATTGTGAGCTAGAACATCAAGCTGTTCTGACTAAGTATATTATATTCAGGACTGAATCCCAGCCAGAACCCCATCTAGTGCATGAAATGTGGAATGTATCCAATAACAGTTTGTTACTTTATTTGCAATGTCCAAACTGCCTTGGCCTAAGTGTTCTTACATAGCTAACAGGCATTAGTTGGACATGGGTACACCTATTTTCCATTAATTTAACTAATAAACCAAGACAGAGGAGAACATATGTATTCATTTTGTCTGATGAGGTTGCACACTAGCTATACTTGTTTTCTGTTGCAAGAGAGAAAATTGCTACAAACTTAAACTGGCTTCTGACAATACCCATTGGTTATCCCTTAACTGGGTAGGTCAGAAGTCTAGGATAATGAGATTCAGTTCTCTGCTTGGATTCTTACAAGGCTGAAATCCAGGTGTCAGCAGGCTGATCTGTTATCTGAAAAATCTAGAATTCACTCAGGTTGTTGGCAGAATCTAGTTCCTTTGTGGGTGTAGGACTGAGATCCCCATTTTCTGGCTGGCTGCAAGCCACTGTTAGTTCTCAAATGTCACCAGCATTCCTTGGCACATGACCCCCTCCATCTTCAAAGCCAGTAATGATGCATCAAATGTCCCTCAAACGTGGAATGTTTGACTTCATTTTCTCCCATCAGTCAGTTGAAACTCTTCTTTTAAAGAGCCTGTTAGCTTAAATTATGCCCACCCAGATCATCTCCTTTTTGCCTTGTAAGTTGATATAGTCACAATAATACAATCATGGGAGTGGTGTCTCATGATATGCAGAGGTTTGACCTCATTCAAAAGACAGGGGGATTATTATCATTAGATGAGTGTCATTAGAGTCATTCTTAGAATCTGCTTACTGCATGTCAAGTGAATGACAATAATTATTTTTTTTAAAAGATTGAGCATAAATCCATCAATTCAACAAACAGTGATTTCACTCCATCTATATACGAGGTGCTGCTGATACAAAGATTAATAAACTGGGGGCTTCACTGGTGGTCTAATGTCAAGAATCTGCCTTCCAATCAGGGGACAGAGGTTTGATCCCTGGTCCAGGAACTAAAATCCCACATGCCTTGGGACACTTAAGCCCATACAGCAGTGAAGAACCCACATGCCACAACTAAGACCCAAAGAAGACAAAAATAAAATAAATAGCTTTTTAAAATATTAATAAACTATAGTTCCTTCCTTCTAAAGAGATAAACTTCTGAATAAGTATTTACTGTTATAAGGCTCTAAAATGTAAAGTGATGGCATAAAGAAGGAAGTTCAGATCAGTTCAGTCGCTCAGTCATCTCTGATTCTTTGCGACCCCATGAACTGCAGCACGCCAGACCTCCCTGTCCATCACCAACTCCCGGAGTTCACTCAGACTCATGTCCATCGAGTCAGTGATGCCATCCAGCCATCTCATCCTCTGTTGTTCCCTTCTCCTCCTGCCCCCAATCCATCCCAGCATCAGAGTCTTTTCCAATGAGTCAACTCTTCGCATGAGGTGGCCAAAGTACTGGACTTTGAACTTTAGCATCAGTCCTTCCAAAGAAAGAAAGAAGAGATGGGTCTAAATCTTGACATAGAAGCTAGGTGGATAGTAGAACCAGATGATGAGATCTAAGCAACATACCAGATCCCAGAGAGCTTTGCATGCCAGACTTCAGGATGTGTACTTTATTCTGCAGCAGAAACAGAGTCATTGGTAGCCATTAAGCAAGAGAATCGGAGAAGGCAATGGCACCCCACTCCAGTACTCTTGCCTGGAAAATCTCATGGACGGAGGAGCCTGGTAGGCTGCAGTCCATGGGGTCACTAAGAGTCGGACACAACTGAGTGACTTCACTTTCACTTTTCACTTTCATGCATTGGAGAAGGAAATGGCAACCTACTCCAGTGTTCTTGCCTAGAGAATCCCAGGGACCGGGGAGCCTGGTGGGCTGCTGTCTATGGGGTCGCACAGAATCAGACACGACTGAAGTGACTTAGCAGCAGCAGCAGCAAGCAAGAGAATGACATGAGATTCCTCCAAACACTTGACACCCAGCTTATGAAATTGTCACTTGCAATAAATAGTACACCACCAGCTATACCATATGCAAACTGACTCTCATCATGGCTGCATCTGGAAGAAGAGAATTCAGACCAACTGATCTAGTGGCCAGAAATGTTAGTGCAATTTTCAAGGGAGTCCAATTTATAACTAGATCTTTTCTTAAGCACTGGGGATATCTGACTCAGCCTGGCATCTCCTCCATCAGTATTCTGTGACAAATTCCTAATTTCTATAATCTATTATGTCATACTTCCAAAATTCCATGACTTTCTCGCCCACCTTTGCCAGGCTTTCAACTACCCACCAAAAAAGGTTTTCTTTTATAGATTGGAATTAAAGCTTTGCACATGCACGTACACACGCACACACACACACACACACACACACACACACGCAAAGCTGCACATTTTATACCTGCTGTTGATTCCTGAGAAAAGGTTACAGGAATCTCAAGTAAATTTTAATGAGGGAAACTCTTAGGTCTCAGAATTGATTTATGTGGGGAAGCATTTGAGAGTGTGTAGTAAGTGCATGGTTGACATGAATTATCATGTAAGTGTACAGAATTCCACATACATCATCCTTTTATTTTAAAGACTAGCCAAGTTACAGAAACAGAATCATTTTTAAATGTCACTGTTGGATCTCTGCTTACTCTAAAGAACTAAGGATTTAGAAAATCAAATTCCTGCTTCCTGAAATTGACTCATCATTAGTTTCTTCTTGTGGGTGAAATGTATTGTTCAAAACAATAAAAGTGGGGAAGAAATGACTATTTCCTGATTAAGAGGAGAAGAAAAAAATCAAGCAACTCCCTTCCCCTTATCTTCTGTGCTATACATCTTTGCCTGTCTCCTCCTGTTAGCAGACATGTGTATGACTCATGAGATTCTATTTGAAGTTTCAGCTCAACTATTCTTTCCCCAGTATGGAGTTTTCCATCAAAATCCATGAAGCAGAGAAACAAAGGAGCCTGAGCATTCACACTTCCTGACATACAAAAAAAAAAAAAAAAAAGGTGAACATTTTTAAATGGGCTTCCCTGGTGGCTCAGCAGTAAAGAATCTGCCTGCAATGCAGGACACCCGGGTTCGATCCCTGGTTAGGGAAGATCCCCTTTAAATCAGATCAGAGATCAGATCAGCCGCTCAGTCGTGTCCGACTCTTTGCGACCCCATGAACTGCAGTACGCCAGGCCTCCCTGTCCATCACCAACTCCCGGAGGTCACCCAGACTCACATCCATCGAGTCAGTGATGCCATCCAGCCATCTCATCCTCTGTTGTCCCCTTCTCCTCCTGCCCCCAATCCCTCCAAGCATCAGAGTCTTCTCCAATGAGTCAACTCTTCGCATGAGGTGGCCAAAATACTGGAGTTTCAGCTTTAGCATCATTCCTTCCAAAGAAATCCCAGGGCTGATCTCCTTCACAATGGACTGGTTGGATCTCCTTGCAGTCCAAGGGACTCTCAAGAGTCTTCTCCAACACCACAGTTCAAAAGCATCAATTCTTCAGCGCTCAGCCTTCTTCACAGTCCAGCTCTCACATCCATACATGACCACAGGAAAGACCATAGCCTTGACTAGGCGAACCTTTGTTGGCAAACTGATGTCTCTGCTTTTGAATATGCTATCTAGGTTGGTCATAACTTTCCTTCCAAGGAGTAAGCGTCTTTTAATTTCATGGACACAGTCAAAGGCTTTGGCATAGTCAATAAAGCAGAAATAGATGTTTTTCTGGAACTCTCTTGCTTTTTCGATGATCCAGCGGATGTTGGCAATTTGATCTCTGGTTCCTCTGCCTTTTCTAAAACCAGCTTAAACATCAAGAAGTTCATGGTTCACATATTGCTGAAGCCTGGCTTGGAGAATTTTGAGCATTACTTTACTAGCGTGTGAGATGAGTGCAATTGTGCAGTAGTTTGAGCACTCTTTGGCATTGCCTTTCTTTGGGATTGGGATGAAAACTGACCTTTTCCAATCTTGTGGCCACTGCTGAGTTTTCCAAATTTGCTGGCATATTGAGTGCAGCACTTTCACAGCATCATCTTTCAGGATTTGGAATAGCTCCACTGGAATTTCATCACCTCCACTAGCTTTGTTCGTAGTGATGCTTTCTAAGGCCCACTTGACTTCACATTCCAGGATGTCTGGCTCTAGGTCATTGATCACACCATCATGATTATCTGGGTCGTGAAGCTCTTTTTTGTACAGTTCTTCTGTGTATTCTTGCCACCTCTTCTTAATATCTTCTGCTTCCATTAGGTCCATACCATTTCTGTCCTTTATCGAGCCCATTTAAATAGGAAAGATCAAAAATCAAAATATTAGAGACACAGACGTAGAGAGCAAATGTATAAAACACCAAGGGGGTGAAGTGTAGGATCAACAGGGAAATTGGAATTGACATATATACTGCTGTTGCTGCTGCTGCTGCTAAGTTGCTTCAGTTGTGTCCGACTCTGTGTGACCCCATAGATGGCAGCCCACCAGGTTCCCCCTTCCCTGGGATTCTCCAGGCAAGAGCACTGAAATGGGTTTCCATTTCCTTCTCCAATGCATGAAAGTGAAAAGTGAAAGTGAAGTCACTCAGCCGTGTCCGACTCTTAGCGACCCCATGGACTGCAGCCCACCAGGCTCTTCTGCCCATGGGATTTTCCAGGCAAGAGTACTGGAGTGGGTTGCCATTGCCTTCTCCGATATATATGCTGCTGCTGCTGCTGCTGCTGCTGCTAAGTCGCTTCAGTCATGTCCGACTCTGTGCGACCCCATAGACGGCAGCCCACCAGGCTCCCCTGTCCCTGGGATTCTCTAGGCAAGAACACTGGAGTGGGTTGCCATTTCCTTCTCCAATGCATGAAAGTGAAAAGTGAAAGTGAAGTCGCTCAGTCGTGTCTGACTCCCATACTGCTATGTATAAAATAGATAACTAATGATAACCTATTGTATAGCACAGGGAACTCTATTCAGTGTTCTGCGGTGATCTAAATGTGAAGGAAATCCAAAAAAAGAGAGGATATATGTATACATATAACTGATTTACTTCACTGAACAGCAGAAAATAATGCAACATTGTAAAGTAACTATACTCCAAAAAAAAGTTTTAAATCAAAATGTTACTAAAAATTTAAAGAAGCATAGTATTATCTTCCCTGTAGATATAATTCCAGAAATTCATATCACTAGAAGATGAAAAATTTCCAACTTCTAAAAATTAATTTCTGAACCAGTCCATTCTGAAGGAGATCAGCCCTGGGATTTCTTTGGAAGGAATGATGCTAAAGCTGAAACTCCAGTATTTTGGCCACCTCATGCGAAGAGTTGACTCATTGGAGAAGACTCTGATGCTGGGAGGGATTGGGGGGCAGGAGGAGAAGGGGACGACAGAGGATGAGATGGCTGGATGGCATCACTGACTTGATGGATGTGAGTCTGGGTGACCTCCGGGAGTTGGTGATGGACAGGGAGGCCTGGCGTGCTGCGGTTCATGGGGTCACAAAGAGTCGGACACGACTGAGCGACTGATCTGATCTGATCTGATCTGACACATCTAAATTTCTCAAAAAATGTTTTATTTTATTCAACAAAAAAATATTTTCTGAAAACCTATTATGTACCAGTATTATACTAGGCATGGGAAATATTGGGTTGGCCAAAAAGCTCATTCAGGTTTTTTCCATAAAATCTTATGGAAAAACCCAAAAGAATTTTCTGGCCAACCTAATACAATGGAGAACAAGCCACCTTGTCAGATTCTATTTTAGAGTTGAGTGTTAGGAGTTCTATTCAACCTTGGAATACCAACACACCATGGGAAGCTTTTTAAAAAAAATTTTTTTTCGCTTTTTCTTAATTTTGTTTCAGCTTTATTGAGATATAGCTGACATATAGTATTGTGTAAATGCAAGATGTACAGTGTGTTGGTGTGATACATATTAATAATTATGACCACCATAATCACCACTTCTGTCACATCACAAATTGTATCTTTTTGTGGTGAGAGCACTTAAGATTTACTCCTCTAACAACCTTCACATGTACAAAGAAGTATTAATAACTATGATCACCATGATGTACTTTAGATCCCCAGAACTTACTCATCGTGTAGCTCTTTTATTGCAGAGCATGGGCTCTAGGGAGTGCGGGCTTCAGTAATTGTGGCACACAGGCTTAGTTGCCCTGTAGCATATGGGATCTTCCCAGGCCAGGGATTGAACCCATGTCCCCTGCATTGGCAGGCAGATTGTTAACTACAGGGCCACCGGGGAAGCCTGAAATTCAACTTTTTAATGACATACAACAAAAAACTCCACAGTAAGGGGATAGCTTCTAACTTAATACATTATATAATTTCTAGTGATGAATTTTGTTAAACTCTTATCCAACGCCAGCTGAGTATAGGATATTAATTTTTGACAACGTTTTGCAAAATGATGAAGTTGCTTCTTGGTAGAAATCAATTTTATATACTGATTACACTAGGTCTTTTTGTGACTTAAAGCAATATTAGCCCTGGTTATATGTAATTTTTATAGGTATTTCTCTTTTGGCTGCCACGTAAACTACAGGATTAAGTTTTATTTTATGCATTTGTGTATTTACTTGTTCATTTTTAAAATAAATTCTTTATTAAACCACTATTATAAGTAGTGTTTAGCTAGGTGTTTGATTTGAAGGCTTTGATCTGCTTGGGATTAAAATAGAGATGAAATTAAAATATGTTAACAATATTAATGAGAATCATTGGCACATTTATTTTCCATATATGGATTTTAAATTATTTTACAACTAATGCATATTTATCATTTTAAGAAAGTAGAAAAACAGATAAGAAAAATAAAATGCATTTTTTAATTATCCATAATTTCACCTTCTGGTGATAAACAGTATTAATACTTTATATCTTTCTATTTTCCCCCATACATATTGGGCAGGGCAAAAATAAGATATCAGTAGTTCTGTTCTCACTCAAAATGAAACTGTGCCAGAGGAGTTCCTTGGTGCAGAGTGCAGTTGTAGGAGACAGGGAGACACAAAGAAAGCAAGATTGTCATGCTGCTGCTGCTGCTAAGTCGCTTCAGTCATGTCCAACTCTGCAACCCCATAGACAGCAGCCCACCAGGCTCCCCCGTCCCTGGGATTCTCCAGGCAAGAACACTGGAGTGGGTTGCCATTTCCTTCTCCAATACATGAAAGTGAAAAGTGAAACTGAAGTCGCTCAGTCGTGTCTGACTCTTAGCAACCCCATGGACTGCAGCCTACCAGGCTCCTCCGTCTATGGGATTCTCCAGGCAAGAACACTGGAGTGGGTTACCATTTCCTTCTCCAATGCATGAAAGTGAAAAAGGAAAAGGAGCCTACCAGGCTCCTCCGTCCATGGGACTTTCCAGGCAAGAGTACTGGAGTGGGTGCCATTGCCGTCTCCGAAGACTGTCATATCATTTACCTATTTTTTCTTTTGTTGCTTGTGCTTTTATCATATTCAAAACTTCATTACCTTAGACCACTATCATGAAGCTTTTCCCTTATTTTTTTCCTAGGAGTTTAACAGACTCATATCTTAATTTCATCTTTAATCCATTTTGAGTTATTTTTGTATATAGTGTAAGGTAAGGGCCCAACTTCATTCTTTTGCTTGTGGATATTCAGTTTCTCCAACATTATTTGTTTTAGAGACTACCCTTTTCCAATTGTATTTTTGGCACCCAGTAGAAAATCAGTTGACTGTATATGCATTTTCTGCTACTGGTTGATAAGTCTATTTTTATACTAGTATCGTACTGTTTTAATTACTATAGTTTTTAAGGTATTTTGAAATCAGGAAATGAGATCTGTCCAGCTTTGTTCTTCTTTTTCAAGATTGTTTTGGCTTTTCATTGTCTTTTGCAGTTCCATATAATTTTAGAGGTGTTTTTTTTTTTTTTTCCTGTAAAAAATGCCATTGAAATTTTGATAGTGATTCCATTGCATCTGTAGATCTCTCTGGGCTGCATGGATATTTCAACAACATTACGTGTTTCAATCCACAACCGTAGATATCTCCATGTATTAGCCACTCACAGGAGGAGAAATACTGCATGAGTCCACTTATATGAAGTATCTAAAATGGTCAGACTCAGTAACAGAGAGTAGAATGGTGGTTGCCAGGGTGTGCGGGGAAAGAACAATAAAGGGTTGCTGTTTAATGAGTATAAAATTTCAGTTACACAAGATGAATAAGTTCTAGAGATCCTCTGTACAACACTGTGCCTGTAGTTAAAAATTATATATTGTGCACCAAATGTTTGTTGAGAGTAGATCTTGTGTTGTGTTCTTAACACAGTTGTTTGTTTTTAAAAAAAGGAAGCAAGATTGATTTGAATGATTTACATAGGAAAAAACATTGGAAGAGAATGAAATAGATCTGGGATATGAAAAGAAGAGAGGAAAGATTATAATGAGAGAGTATTTATGTAATCAGGAAAGAGAATAAGTTTTTATTAATAGTATCAGATGTGGGCTGTAGGTATCAGAGGGAACTTTAAGAAATGTGTGCTGAGTATACCACTATAAGCTTTAAAATGTATTCTCAAATTTTTGGAGAATTTTATACTGTCATTTATTTGAATGAAGACCAATAGGTGATTCAGCTTTATATGAATAATACATCTACATATTTTATGATAGCTGTGGGTTTTCTGCCCAGCCATAATCATTCCACTTTTTCAAATGATGACATCAACTTTCTAAACCTAGTGGGTTCCTGGCAGTCACATTTGTCTGACACAATTTTATTCCTCTGTCCACAGTTAATACACTAAGGATAGACATCACATATTCATGTATTCTTAGCCCAAAGTCTCTCCAGGAATTTGGAGCTCAGATTTGCAGAATGTCAGGCAGTTTCTAGGTATAGCTGGACTATAATATATGAAACTGAGTTTTAGGATAGACAAATTCATCACATGGATCATAGAATAAGCAAATACAAATAGTGAAACAGAGATGAAAGATGAAGAATGCTTGTAAGTTTTTAATATGTGGTTTAGTCTTTTCCTAAGAAGTTTCTCCTAAAAATGTAGCTTTGGAATCTTTGAGACATCTCTTTATTTTTATAATAAATTCCCTTTCTTTTGCTTTGGCTATAGCTCAGATGGGTTTTTTTCCTTTGCAAACACATGCAGGCACTTGTACATGCACATTTAATAACCTACTTGCTCTTTTTAAGTAATACCAAGAGTACATTTATATTAATAAATACAGTTTTACCTCATCAACATTCATTACTGCATAGTTTAATGTTATAGTTCCATAATTTATTTAACCAATAACTATTTTTATATAATTTTTACCCTCAAAAGAAATCCTTAGACATATAGTTTTGCACATTTATTTGATAATTGCCTTAGGATGAATTTACAGTAACACAATAATGTACATGCTAGATCAAAGGGCAGGTACTTTTTGTGCGACTTTTGAGACATGTTGAAAAAATATCCAAAAATGTGTGTGATAATTTATCAAAATATATATTTTAAATTATCAGTAGGAAAGGAGACAGTATCTTATTTCAAGATGTAGCCCTTTAAGCTCTAGAGCAATAGGGTATTTGTTCATGAGGGTCATTTTATTTTTTCCTTAGTTACTAAGTTTTTTGGTGCCTTCCCCAAATCTGCCCCATCTCCTTACCAGGTAACCAGGCCCATAATTAGGGAAAGTCACAATATAAGGCAATCAGGAAGAAAAGACCTGTGCTTCAAATAAGCTGCAAGATACAGCTCATTTATACTAGAAAGAACCAGGCAAATTTGCATAAGATTAGATTCTGAGAGCTTTTAATGAAGGAGGCAAGTATGTAAGGCTGAATTTGTTATTGTTGTTTAGTTGCTGAGTTGTCTCAGACTCTTTGCAACCCCATGGACTCTAGCCCACCAGGCCCCTCTATCCATGGGGTTTCCTAGTCAAGAATATTGGAGCAGGCTGCCATTTGCTTCTCCAGGGGATCTTCCAGACTCAGAGATTGACCTGTATCTCCTGCATGGCAGGCAGATTCTTTACCACTGAGCCACCTGGGAAGCCCCGTAAGGTTGAATACACAATCCAAAGATGTAAGATTTAATATCCTGGCAAAGACTCCAGGAGGATGGTACAGTTTACTCCTAGAAGCATGGAAAAAGCAATGGGTCCACACAAAAGGAGTTTGAAATTCCAGAGTTGCCATGGATGATGGTAGCAAAAGGGATCCAAAGGCTAAGAGAGGTGTGCCTGCTAGACCAGAAAATCTGTCAAATGATTATGTTTCATGGGAAATCCTGCGGGAGATACCATTTCCAGGCCATAACAAATGCACTGTTGAGAGATCACCAGCATCGTTAAGAACTTCAGTGTTAGATCTCCTGTGTTTTAGGATGACAGCAGAAGTGTTCATTTAAGACCAGGGCTCCTGTGAGAATAAAAGTTCCCTTGAGATTTTAGAATTGAGATGAATGCACACAATCATAGGAAGCTAAGTTGATGCAATTGTAGTGGATAGCAAGGCTGGAGATGGTTTAAAGAACATGGCATCTCCTAAGGGCAAAATGGATGGGCAGCCAACAAAGATCAGATCACATCAGATCAGTCACTCAGTCGTGTCTGACTCTTTAGGACCCAATGAATAGCAGCACGCCAGGCCTCCCTGTCCATCACCAACTCCCGGAGGTCACTCAAACTCATGTCCATTGAGTCAGTGATGCCATCCAGCCATCTCATCCTCTGTCATCCCCTTCTCCTCTTGCCCCCAATCCCTCCAAGCATCAGAGTCTTCTCAAAGGAGTCAACTCTTCGCATGAGGTGGCCAAAGTACTGGAGTTTCAGCTTTAGCATCATTCCTTCCAAAGAAATCCCAGGGCTCATCTCCTTCAGAATGGACTGGTTGCATCTCTTTGCAGTCCAAGGGACTCTCAAGAGTCTTCTACAACACCACAGTTCAAAAGCATCAATTCTTCGACACTCAGCCTTCTTCACAGTCCAGCTCTCACATCCATACATGACCACAGGAAAAACCATAGCCTTGACTAGGCGAACCTTTGTTGGCAAAGTAATGTCTCTGCTTTTGAATATGCTATCTAGGTTGGTCATAACTTTCCTTCCAAGGAGTAATCGTCTTTTAATTTCATGGCTGCAGTCAACATCTGCAGTGATTTTGGAGCCCAGAAAAATAAAGTCAGCCTCTGTTTCCACTATTTCCCCATCTATTTCCCATGAAATGGTGGGACCGGTTGCCATGATTTTAGTTTTCTGAATGTTGAGCTTTAAGCCAACTTTTTCACTCTCCTCTTTCACCTTCATCAAGAGGCTTTTTAGTTCCTCTTCACTTTCTGCCATAAGGGTGGTGTCATCTGCATATCTGAGGTGATTGATATTTCTACCAGCAATCTTGATTCTTGCTTGTGTTTCTGCCAGTCCAGTGTTTCTCATGATGTACTCTGCATAGAAGTTAAATAAAAAGGATAACAATATACAGCTTTGACGTATTCCTTTTCCTATTTGGAACCAGTCTGTTGTTCCATGTCCAGTTCTAACTGTTGCTTCATGACCTGCATACAAATTTCTCAAGAGGCAGGTCAGATGGTCTGGTATTCCCATCTCTTTCAGAATTTTCCACAGTTGATTGTGATCCACACAGTCAAAGGCTTTGGCATAGTCAATAAAGCAGAAATAGATGCTTTTCTGGAGCTCTCTTGCTTTTTCCATGATCCAGAGGATGTTGGCAATTTGATCTCTGATTCCTATGCCTTTTCTAAAACCAGCTTGAACATCTGGAAGTCCATGGTTCAAATATTGCTGAAGCCTGGCTTGGAGAATTTTGAGCATTACTTTACTAGCGTGTGAGATGAGTGCAATTGTGCGGTAGTTTGAGCATTCTTTGGCATTGCCTTTCTTTGGGATTGGAATGAAAACTGACCTTTTCCAGTCCTGTGGCCACTGCTGAGTTTTCCAAATTTGCTGGCATATTGAGTGCAGCACTTTCACAGCATCATCTTTCAGGATTTGAAATAGGTCCACTGGAATTCCATCACCTCCACTAGCTTTGTTCGTAGTGATGCTTTCTAAGGCCTACTTGACTTCACATTCCAGGATGTCTGGCTCTAGGTAAGTGATCACACCATCCTGAATATCTGGGTCGTGAAGATCTTTTTTGTACAGTTCTTCTGTGTATTCTTGCCATGTCTTCTTAATATCTTCTGCTTCTGTTAAGTCCATACCATTTCTGTCCTTTATCAAGCCCATCTTTACATGAAATGTTCCTTTGGTATCTCTGATTTTCTTGAAGAGATCTCTAGTCTTTCCCATTCTGTTGTTTTTTAACTCTATTTCTTTGCATTGATAGCTGAAGAAGTCTTTCTTATCTCTTCTTGCTATTTTTTGGAACTTTGCATTCAGATGTTTATATCTTTCCTTTTCTCCTTTACTTTTCACTTCTCTTCTTTTCACAGCCATTCGTAAGACCTCCCCAGACAGCCATTTTGCTTTTTTGCATTTCTTTTCCATGGGGATAGTCTTGATCCCTGTCTCCTGTACAATGTCACAAACCTCATTCCATAGCTCAATAGGTACTCTATCTATCAGATCTAGGCCATTAAATCTATTTCTCACTTCCACTGTATAATCATAAGGGATTTGATTTAGGTCATACCTGAATGGTCTAGTGGTTTTCCCTCTTTCTTCAATTTAAGTCTGAATTTGGCAATAAGGAGTTCATGGTCTGAGCCACAGTCAGCTCCTGGTCTTGCTTTTGCTGACTGTATAGAGCTTCTCCATCTTTGGCTGCAAAGAATATAATCAATCTGATTTTGGTGGGTGCTGTCCATGTATAGAGTCTTCTCTTGTGTTGTTGGAAGAGGGTGTTTGTTATGACCAGTGCATTTTCTTGACAAAACTCTATTAGTCTTTGCCCTGTTTCATTCTGTATTCCAAGGCCAAATTTGCCTGTCACTCCAGGTGTTTCTTGACTTCCTACTTTTGCATTCCAGTCCCCTATAATGAAAAGGACATCTTTTTTGGGTGTTAGTTCTAAAAGGTGTTGTAGGTCTTCATAGAACCATTCAACTTCAGCTTCCTCAGCATTACTGGTTGGGGCATAGACTTGGATTACTGTGATATTGAATGGTTTGCCTTGGAAATGAACAGAGATCATTCTGTCATTTTTGAGATTGCATCCAAGTACTGCATTTCAGACTCTTTTGTTGACCATGATGGCTATTCCATTTCTTCTGAGAGATTCCTGCCCACAGTAGTAGATATAATGGTCATCTGAGTTAAATTCACCCATTCCAGTCCATTTGAGTTCGCTGATTCCTAGAATGCCGACATTCACTCTGGCCATCTCTTGTTTGACCACTTCCAATTTGCCTTGATTCATGGACCTAACATTCCAGGTTCCTATGCAATATTGCTCTTTACAGCATAAGACCTTGCTTCTATCACCAGTCACATCCACAGCTGGGTATTCTTTTTGCTTTGGCTCTATCCCTTCATTCTTTCCGGAGTTATTTCTCCACTGATCTCCAGTAGCATATTGGGCACCTACTGACCTGGGGAGTTTCTCTTTCAGTATCTTATTATTTTGCCTTTTCATACTGTTCATGGGGTTCTCAAGGCAAGAATACTGAAGTGGTTTGCCATTCCCTTTCCAGTGGACCACATCCTGTCAGATCTCTCCACCATGACCCGCCAATCTTGGGTTGCCCCCACGGGCATGGCTTAGTTTCATTGAGTTAGACAAGGCTGTGGTCCTAGTGTGATTAGATTGACTAGTTTTCTGTGAGTATGGTTTCAGTGTGTCTGCCCTCTGATGCCCTCTTGCCACACCTACCATCTACTTGACTTTTTCTTACTTTGGGCGTGGGGTATCTCTTCACGGCTGCTCCAGCAAAGCGCAGCCAGTGCTCCTTACCTTGGACGAGGGGTATCTCCTCACCACCGCCCTTCCTGACCTTCAACGTGGGATAGCTCCTCTGGGCCCTCCTGTGCCCGCGCAGCCAACAAAGGTACCTCCAAATTTGCAAAAACAAAATAAAGAATGGCGAATGAAGACAGTTGTCCCAATTTAAATAAAAGATGATCCCTAGGCCAGCTTCCAGACCTAATCCAGGTTTTAGGCATGGAATTTATTGACTTGAGATAGGATCTCCAGGAAAAAAAGACCTTGCAAGAATGTATCAGATGTACACACAGTCGTGATTCCCTTAGTGCATTCCCAACAGGACCTACAGGTTTTTACTCAGGTAACTGTGCACTGGAGAAGGGATCAGATCAGTCGCTCAGTCGTGTCCGACTCTTTGCGACCCCATGAAATGCAGCACGCCAGGCCTCCCTACCCATCACCAGCTCTCGGAGGTCACTCAGACTCACATCCATCGAGTCAGTGATGCCATCCAGCCATCTCATCCTCTGTTGTCCCCTTCTCCTCCTGCCCTCAATCCGTCCCAGCATCAGAGTCTTCTCAAAAATGCGTCAACTCTTCGCATGAGGTGGCCCCAAAATACTGGAGTTTCAGCTTTAGCATCATTCCTTCCAAAGAAATCCCAGGCCTGATCTCCTTCAGAATGGACCGGTTGGATGTTTATATCTTTCCTTTTCAGGAAAGCTATATTTATATTTATATTCTTTCCTTTTCAGGAAAGCTATATATATATTTGGAGCTATTCCAAATCCTGAAAGATAATGCTGTGAAAGTGCAGCACTCAATATGCCAGCAAATTTGGAAAACTCAGCAGTGGCCACAAGATTGGAAAAGGTCAGTTTTCATCCCAATCCCAAAGAAAGGCAATGCCAAAGAGTGCTCAAACTACCGCACAATTGCACTCATCTCACACACTAGTAAAGTAATGCTCAAAATTCTCCAAGCCAGGTTTCAGCAATATGTGAACCGTGAACTTCCTGATGTTCAAGCTGGATTTAGAAAAGGCAGAGGAATCAGAAATCAAATTTCCAACATCCACTGGATCATCAAAAAAGCAGGAGAGTTCCAGAAAAACATCTATTTCTGCTTTATTGACTATGCCAAAGCCTTTGACTGTGTAGATCACAATAAACTGTGGAAAATTCTGAAAGAGATGGGAATACCAGACCACCTGACCTTCCTCTTGAGAAACCTATATGCAGGTCAGGAAGCAACAGTTAGGACTGGACATGGAACAACAGACTGGTTCCAAATAGGAAAAGGAGTACATCAAGGCTGTATATTGTCACCCTGCTTATTTAGCTTATATGCAGAGTACATCATGAGAAACTCGGGGCTGGAAGAAGCACAAGCTGGAATCCAGATTGCCGGGAGAAATATCAATAACCTCAGATATGCAGATGACACCACCCTTATGGCAGAAAGTGAAGAAGAACTAAAGAGCCTCTTGATGAAAGTGAAAGAGGAGAATGAAAAAGTTGGCTTAAAGCTCAACATTCAGAAAACGAAGATCATGGCATCTGGTCCCATCACTTCATGGGAAATAGATGGGGAAACAGTGGAAACAGAGGCTGACTTTATTTTTCTGGGCTCCAAAATCACTGCAGATGGTGATTGCTGCCATGAAATTAAACGATGCTTATTCCTTGGAAGGAAAGTTATGACCAACCTAGACAGCATATTAAAAAGCAGAGACATTACTTTGTCAACAAAGGTCTGTCTAGTTAAGGCTATGGTTTTACCAGTGGTCATGTATGGATGTGAGAGTTGGACTGTGAAGAAGGCTGAGTGCCGAAGAATTGATGCTTTTGAACTGTGGTGTTGGAGAAGACTCTTGAGAGTCCCTTGGACTGCAAGGAGATCCAATCAGTCCATCCTAAGGGCATCAGTCCTGAGTGTTCATTAGAAGGACTGATGTTGAAGCTGAAACTCCAATCCTTTGGCCACCTGATGTGAAGAGCTGACTCATTTGAAAAGACCCTGATGCTGGGAAAGATTGAGGGCAGGAGGACAAGGGGACGACAGAGGATGAGATGGTTGGATGGCATCACCGACTCGATGAACATGGGTTTGGGTGAACTCTGGGAGTTGGTGATGGTCAGGGAGGCCTGGCGTGCTGCAGTTCATGGGGTGGCAAAGAGTCGGACACGACTGAGCGACTGAACTGAAGTGAACTGCACAGAGGAGTGATCATACGAGAACACAGTGAGAAGGTGCTCATGTACAAGCTGGGAAGACAGGGCTCACCAGAAACCAACTCTGCTGTCACTTTGGCCTTGGGCCTTTAGCCTCCAGAACTGTATTAGAGAAGACAGTTTTTTTGTTTAAGCCACAGAATCTGCGGTATTTTGTATGGCAGCCCCAGCACTGCCTTTCTAATATGTATACACGAATCTTTCTTCAACAAAAGACTTTTTAATATTGTATCTGCTGCATTATTTGCCTCAAATGTCTTCTTTATAAATTTTGTAAAGAATGTGTGGTGAAACCCTCACTGTCCAGTCTTATCCTTCTATTACTGAGTAGCAGCAATGCTGCTGCTGAGTCACTTCAGTCGTGTCCGACTCTGTGCGACCCCAGAGACGGTAGCCCACCAGGCTCCCCCGCTCCTGGGCTTCTCCAGGCAAGAACACTGGAGTGGGTTGCCATTTCCTTCTCCAGTGCATGAGAGTGAAAAGTGAAAGTGAAGTTGCTCAGTCGTGTCCGACCCTCAGCGACCCCATGGACTGCAACCCACCAGGCTTCTCCATCCATGGGATTTTCCAGGCAAGAGTAGCAGCAATAGGATGGAGTAAATTAGCCTAACCTCCAGGAATGGTCTCTGGTTGGTATTAACTAATCATTGCAATCGCATCACTCTTCTTACAGACTGGTTTCTAATTTTAAGCTTAAGCCAATCAACAGCATAGCAATCCCCTGGCAACAGAGCTGGATTTATTAACTAAATCAGCGAAACTGAGGAAGAACACTTGAGCAAAAGTTGAAGAAATGTTCTCTTTATTCCACTGAACATGAGTGAGGAAGTAGCCATTATCCCAAAACTCCAAGTGGAACCTACAATAGAGTAAAGTGTATACTGAGGAATTGTAAGAATATTGGTCCTTGATGATATTGTTGAACCACTGATTAACCAATCTTGACTTTTATCCTACTTTTGGACTATTAATTATGTGGACCATTTTCATTAATGTCTAAGTCCCTTTCAGTTGAGTTTCCTAAAACATAAACCTAAAAGCATCTTAACTGATGCAGTAACCAATTAACTATTTTTTTGGTAAATATATAATGAATGCCTACTATGACCCAAGCACACCCCCAAATTCAATGAACCAAGCAGAAACAGTGTCCTTCCCCTCAGAGAGTTAATTCCAGCCAATGCTCTTTAGGTCTCCATACCCTGTGTAATTTATTCTATCATAACTTTATGCATGGCTTTAATCTTTCATATGCATTCTGGAAGAGTTATCCAAATTTGTGTACTTTAGTGCCAAACTGATTACCTGCATCACTAATTATGCTCCTTATTGCCTCCATTCCAAATCTTTCTTCTTCTGTGTTTTTGGTGTTTTTCACACTCTTTCTCCCATGTATATTCATTTTGTTGTTGTCGTTTTTGGTAGCACCAGGCAGCATGCAGGATCTTAGTTCCCTGACCAGGAATTGAACTCCAGCCCTGTATATTGGGAGCAAGGAATCTTAATCACTGGACAGCCAGGGAAATCCCTATATATCCCTTTGGTAACAGTCATTTCTATTTTCTTCCTTACCTATTAACATTTTATTTCATGTTTTCTATCCTTATAAGCTTTTTTTTCTGGATCAAGGGAATTTTTTCTTTATACTATGAAGGATGCAAACAATGTCTTGAAATTCACTTCCAAAAGTATCTTCCCCTAGAAGCATCTTGTCATCTTTGTAGCTCCAACTATTTTCTGCAACTTTTAACAACAAAATATTCTTGATTTTCCTCAGTGTCTTAACTTACATAAACTTATTGTTATGTATAATACATGTTATATGCAGTAGATAGTCACTTTGTATAAAATTTCTCTGTAAAAAATTGAGCAGCAAAATTTTCAATAAATATAAAGGATACTTTCTACTATCAAGGAAAACAAAATTTCAAAGAAGATAAAAAGTTCACCCTTGTTGAAAAATCATGAATTTACTTTCCCGACATAAAGGAAAAAGTGCAAATGTAAAATCTTGTGATTTTTCACAGAATGGATAAGGACCTACAACCAAACTTTGAAAAAGCATAATGGCAGAGAGGAATTGAGTATTAACACAGTATGTCTGGGATATGCCCTTACTCTATTTTTGTGCCAAGAAAAATTTCCTCCACTCTTCACTTACCACTCCAACTGGAAAGAGCTCAGATCTGAAAATCAAAGAGATCCTCCCTGCCCATTTTAAACCCTAGTAAAGACAGAATTGCAGTATTTTAGGATAATTCATGGAGAGGATGAGATGCATATCACTTCTTATCACAATTTAATAAAAATAACATTTGGATTATTCTATATCTTTTTCCTCTAAACTTAATCACTTACTGACTACAGAGCAACTTCAGTTTTTAAAATTTACTCTTTTCACTCCTCATTGTGTAATGAAAAGAACACATAACGTAAAAGGATCTGGCTTACTGTGGGCTCCAATATTTACTTCAGTGTAATTTTTGAAAACTAATCTTGATTATGAAATGACGATTGTTACAGAGTTGTATCATAAGAATCAATGAGAGTAAATCTGATAATAAATTTGAAAATGTGCCTTTGAACCATAGAGGTGTGCTAATAAATGAGATTTATATATTAAAACTTATACTGAAGGAGAATTATGTTAACATTTCTTAGTTTATAATAAAATAAAATGTATCCAGTATGTTGATAATTGTATCATTTAACATGTAGCCCCTAACTTGGATTTCTGCTGCCAAATAAATTGTATTTTGTCTACTCTGAGCTGAATTTTCCATCTGCTGATCTGCTCATCAAATTGATGCAAATGATTTTAAGTAGGTTTGTTTCATTTCTTGACATTTGTGTTGTGTACATTTTTAGATTTGTGTGTGTGTGTATACATTTTTAGTATTTCTAAAGAACTGTATTATTTTCAAATTCTTTTTCTCAGATCATCCACACCAACAATGCAGGACTAATTAGCTTAGACAAGCTATGGCTTCCTGAAATCACTGAGGAGAATGACAAGAAACCTCAACGTAAGTTCTTTTGGTGAGTCACAGCTTCTTATTACCACCTTCTGTGATCATGCTGTGACTTTGACAAGCACTTTCAAGGGAAATAGCTTTGCCAGTTTACACAATGAACCAAAGGCAGAAGTCGGAAAGGGCCAGAGCCACTTATCCTCTGTTCACTTTCTTTATGCCAGTGCGTATGGGGTTTGCCCATTCCGTTCCAAACTGACCCTGCACAACTTGCTGCAACATGGAGAGATCGCCCAGGGGTGTTGTTTCTGGGAATACTGAACTGTAAAGAGATCTCTTGACAGAGGTGTGACCAATGTAATATTTAATAGCATCTTTAAAGAAATAATGCATACATAAATAGACATTGAGTGTTGTCTTGCTTTTCTCAGTACAAAAAAGAAAACATGCAGGGGTGTTCTGTTACAAAGGCAAGTGTTGTTAGTTACTCAGTCATGTCCTACTCTTTGAAACCCCATGGACTGTATAGCCCACCAGGCTCTTCTGTCCATGGAATTCTCCAGATAAGAACACTGGAGTGGGTTGCAAATGAGTATTTTAAAAATTATAAAATTTTCTGTGGCCCTGTCATATATGGCCTTTATTATGTTGAAATATATTCCTTCTATACCTAATTTACAAACCTTTATCATGAATCAATGTTTTTTGCCACATGCTTTTTTTGTGTTTATGAGAATATATAAATTTTTTATTCTAGTAATATGGTTGATCACATTGATTTCTGTATGTTGAACCATCCTTGCATCCCAAGGATAAATCTCACTTGCTCATGGTGAATGATGCTTTTCATGTGCTTCTGAATTCTCTTTTAGAGTGTTTTTGCATCTATATTCATCAGGGATATTGGCCTGTAATTTTCTTTATAAAATGAGAATTTGTAATAATCTGAAATTATAATACATACATTGGTCCTGTAGATATCAGAATCAGATATCAGAATACATAGTTATTATTTTTGGTTACTCGTTGCTTTGTCAACAAAATGGCACACATTATATCCTGAAATTTCTAGAAGTATTATATAAAGTAGAAAAATCCAGCCAAGTTTATTCCAGGACATAAATTTCAACAATATACATGTCTTAAACAAAATCATAAAATCAAGGTTCCTAAGGTACAAAAGCAAGACCAAAGCCTTTGGAAAAAGGAAGATGCTTATAGGTGCAACTATTCCAAAAAGGTTTTTTGTTTACAAAATTCAAACTGTAATACAATGGCACCACCTGTTGATGGAATTGCAGAATTGAAATCCTAAAATTAAAGCTACAATATCAAATACGTATTGGAATTACAAATCAAGGTATGGATGTACACATCATTGACTACTGATTAT
This sequence comes from Tragelaphus eurycerus, assembly GCA_935064755.1. NCBI lineage: Eukaryota > Metazoa > Chordata > Mammalia > Artiodactyla > Bovidae > Tragelaphus > Tragelaphus eurycerus. Next base: position 84,463 of record CAKXYN010000361.1, read on the forward strand.
ATGAAATCTATCAGTGAGATGGTTAGGTGGTAACTGACTGGCTTACATCAATTGTTCTTTGACTTTCTGGCATTCTGTGGAATGGCATAGCATTCCTTTAAGGGCTAATCATTTCTTGAACATAAGAAAGTATATACTTACAATTAGTTTTCAATATTTTTAATTGAAGTATATAGTTGATTTACAATGGATGTTAAGTTCTGTTTGGGGCTTCCCTGGTGGTGCTGGTAAAGAATCTGACTGAAAACTGGTTTAAATCCCTGGGTTGAGAAGATCCCCTGGAGAAGGGAATGGCTACCCACTCCAGTGGGTAAAAATTACAGCTACAGTATTCTTGCCTGGAGATTTCCATGGACAGAGGAGCCTAGCAGGCTACAGTCCATGGGGTTTCAAAAAGTTGGACAAATTCGGTTATATATATATATACACACACATTCTTTTTTTACATATTCTTTTCCAATATGGTTTATCATAGGATATTGAATATAGTTCTTTATGTTATAGAATAGGACCTTTTTGTTTATGCATTCTATATTTAAAAAGCTTACGTCTGCTAACCCTCATCTCCCATTCCACCCTTCCGGCAACCCCTTTCCTCTTGGGAATCACCAGTCTGTTCTCTCTGTCTGTGGTTCTGTTTTTCTTTCATAGATAGGTTCACTTGTGTCATATTTTAGATTAAAAATATAAGTGACATCATATGGTATTTGTCTTTCTTTTTCTGACTTAGTATGATAATCTCTAGCTGCATCCGTGTTGCTGTAATGACAGTATTACATTCTTTTTTATGGCTGCGTATAAACGTGTATATGTCTTGGTGTAAATAGTGATGCTATGAACATAGTGGTGAATGTATCTTTTTGAATTATAGTTTTGTCTGGATATATGTTCAGGAGTAAGGTTGGTAGATCATATGATAATTCTGCTTCAGTTTTCTGAGGAACCTTCATACTGTTTTTCAGAGTTGCTATACCAACTTATATTCCCACCAACAGTGTAGGAGGGTTTCCTTTTCACCACACCTCACCAGAGTTTGTTATTTGTAGACTTTTTAAGGATGGACATTCTGACCAGTGTGAAGTGGGCCCACACTGCAGTTTTAATTTGCATTTCTATAAAGAAAGCTTAGCACAGAAGAATTGATGCTTTTGAACTGTGGTGTTGGAGAAGACTCTTGAGAGTCCCTTGGACTGCAAGGAGATCCAACCAGTCCATCCTCAGGGAGATCAGTCCTGGGTGTTCATTGCAGGGACTGATGTTGAAGCTGAAACTCCAATACTTTGGCCACCTGATGCGGAGAGCTGACTCATTTGAAAAGACCCTGATGCTGGGAAAGATTGAGGGCAGGAGGAGAAGGGGACGACAGAGGATGAGACGGTTGGATGGCATCACCAACTCAATGGACATGGGTTTGGGTGAACTCTGGGGGTTGGTGATGGTCAGCGAGGCCTGGCGTGCTGCAGTTCATGGGGTCGCAAAGAGTCGGACATGACTGAGTGACTGAACTGAACTGAATAACTAGCAATGTTCATGTGTTTCTTGGCCATATATATTTCTTCTTTGGAGAAATGTCTATTTAGGTCTTCTGCCCATTTTTTGATTGGGTTATTTTTTGTTGTTGCGTGGTATGAGCCATTTATGTATTTCGGAAATAAAGCCCTTGTCACTTGCATCATTTGCAAATATTTTCTCCCATTCTGTAGGTTTTCTTTTTATTTTGCTTATGGTTTCCTTTGCTGTGCAAATGTTTGTGGAAAATTTGTCCAAAAGATGACAAGTAAGGGTCTCTGTCTTGACATAGAATCTAGATGGATCAATAAAGAGCCACATTTGAGAATTTGTAATGATGTCACATAGGCTGCAGTTATCATTTTCACTCTCTGTGTGGTCCAGGAAAATTTAATCTCAGAAAGCAACATAAAATTGATCTATGGCAGCACAATATGCAAATTCAAAATTTCTTTGAGGGACAAATACTCAATCTACATAATACAGTCATATGAGATTCCCACAAACCAAACTTAATTTAAAAACAAGTTTGGGAGGCCCTGGTTGCCTAGTGGTTAGGATTCTGGGATTTCAGTGCAGTGACCTAGGGTCAGTGCTTAGTCAGGGAACTGAGATACCACAAACTGTACAGTACATCCAAAACAGGAAAAAAAGCTTATAATCCAAATCATAGAGCTAACAAAACATTTCATAATGAGTTTGAAAATACTATTATAAAACTTCTGGAAAATTTGGGAAAAAATCAAAGATTTTGATTTGTATAAATAAAAATGAAACAATTGAGATTTAAATTTTCAATTAAATTTGCTAAAAGCAGTAAAGACAGAGGTGAGCAGAGATTAAAAGATGAAGACTTTATTTTATATATATATTATGTAGAGAAAAATAAATGGCCTATATGGAATACAAGTTGAGCACGGGAGACTGAGTGACTAAACCCAATGTATGTCTGTTAGGATTCCCAGAGATGGATAATAATGACTGTGAAAAAAATATTAAAAATTAAATGGCTGAAATATTTTCCAAGTTGATAAAAGACATAAATTTACAATTTGCAAAAGTACAACAAATACCAAGCAGGATAAATAGAAATGACCCATACCATATAACATAGTAGAACAGTAGAAAACCAAAGATGAAGACGGGGGAGAATGAGAAGAGAGAGGGAGAGAGAGAAAGAGGGAGCTATCTGGTGTCTCTTCCTTTTCTTATTAGCACACCAGTTCTATGGGATTAGACTCCTATATTTATGATGTCATTTAAGCTTAATTACCTCTTTAAAGGCATTATTTGCAAGTCACATTGAGGCTTGGGCTTCAGCATATGAATTTGGAAGAGGCAAAATTCAGTCTATGGCACTTCCTTAATCTGGCATTCTTCATTCATCTCTCCAGTGACACTAATGCCAGGCTCCTGCAATATTTTATGCCTAAACGCACATCCTTCCTGTCTTTGCTAGTCAAAATTCTATCCAGTTCAGGGGACTTCCCTGGTGGTCCAGTGTTTAAAATGGTTGCTTCTAATGCAGAGGACGCAGGTTCGAACCCTGGTCAGAGAACTAAGATCCCATATGCCACACACTGTGGCCAAAATACTAAATTCTGTTCACTTCAAACATCTCTGATGTTTTATCCAATTCAAATGCAGCAATAACTCATCTCTCACCTTTCTCCTCAAGGTTCCTGGTTCAAACCATCAATATAGCTAACATAAGAATAGCATTTTTCATTATGTATTTATTTTCTGTGAACTCTGTTAAATCCCATAATCCCTGTATGATGTAATTATTAGTAAGTTTATTTTCTGTATGTGGCATCTGAATCTCAAAGTGCACTTATTATATCAAAATAGAGAACATTTAAATATGTGCATGTTTATACAGAATGGCACCATTCACTGATAATGAAACATGAAAGGGGAGGAGGTTTTCTGGGGCACATACTAAGTTTGAAGTACTTGTGACACATCCAAGTGTGTATATCTTATATACTCATTTAATATAGTTAGTTTTGGATTAATATGCAAGTTTGAAGTTGGTCTTAGTTAAAATGTTAGCACAACTAAACGACAAGTGGCAAATTACCAACCTCTTTAATTCTATGTGTTAGTGAAGAATAGTGCTAAACTGTTTACTCTTTATGCTTGCTCAACATTCTTTTTCTTCTCACTCCTTCTATATATCTTAACTTCTAATCAGCCAGTTTTTAAAATCAGAACTGGACATGGTCTAAAGTAAATGGGATATTAAGAGATGATTTATCAGAATGGGAGAAAATAATAGCAAATGAAGCAACAGACAAACAACTAATCTCAAAAATATACAAGCAACTCCTACAGCTCAATTCCAGAAAAATAAATGACACAATCAAAAAATGGGCCAAAAAACTAAATAGACATTTCTCCAAAGAAGATATACAGATGGCTAACAAACACATGAAAAGATGCTCAACATCACTCATTATCAGAGAAATGCAAATCCAAACCACTATGAGGTACCATTTCACGCTAGTCAGAATGGCTGCAATCCAAAAGTCTACAAGCAATAAATGCTGGAGAGGGTGTGGAGAAAAGGAAACCCTCTTACACTGTTGGTGGGAATGCAAACTAGTACAGCCACTATGGAGAACAGTGTAGAGATTCCTTAAAAAACTGGAAATAGAACTGCCTTACGACCCAGCAATCCCACTACTGGGCATACACACTGAGGAAACCAGAATTGAAAGAGACACGTGTACCCCAATGTTCATCACAGCATTGTTTATAATAGCCAGGACATGGAAGCCACCTAGATGTCCATCAGCAGATGAATGGATAAGAAAGCTGTGGTACATATACACAATGGAGTATTACTCAGCCATTCAAAAGAATACATTTGAATCAGTTCTAATGAGGTAGATGAAACTGGAGCCTATTATACAGAGTGAAGTAAGCCAGAAAGAAAAACACCAATACAGTATACTAACGCATATATATGGAATTTAGAAAGATGGTAACAATAACCCTGTATATGAGACAGCAAAAGAGACACTGATGTATAGAACAGTCTTTTGGACTCTGGGAGAGGGAAAGGGTGGGATGATTTGGGAGAATGGCATTGAAATATGTATAATATCATATATGAAATGAGTCGCCAGTCCAGGTTCGATGCACGATACTGGATGCTTGGGGCTGGTGCACTGGGACAACCCAGGGGGATGGTATGGGGAGGGAGGAGGGAGGAGGGTTCAGGATGGGCAACACACGTAGACTTGTGGCAGATTCATTTTGATATATGGCAAAACCAATACAATATTGTAAAGTTAAATAAAATAAAATTTAAAAAAAGAGATGATTTAAATTTAGCCCTTACTATAAACAGAGAAAGCACAGTTAAGTCATTCATCAAAGGTCATGGTACCCAAATAAAAACTAACATCCAGCTTTTCTAATTCCTATGAAAAAAATCTATTTCATTAGGGACTTCCCTAGTGGTCCAGTGGTTAAGACCTCCCCTTCAAATGCATGGGGTGTGTGTTTAATCCCTAGTCAGAAAGCTAAGATCTCATATGACTTGTGGCCAAAAAAACAAAAAAACAAGCAATATTGTAACAAATTCAGTAAAGACTAAAGATGGTCTACATCCAAATAACCTAAGAAAAAAAGTTTAAAAAAATCTATTCCATTATACTGTGGCCAATGATTTCCAAACAGTTTTCTGTAGAAATAAACTGTGAGAAACTCAGTGAACAAAATGATTCAAATATAATTCCATCTCTTGCTCAGTTCAGTTCAGTTCAGTCGTTCAGTTGTGTCTGACTCTTTGCGACCCCATGGGCTGTACCACGCCAGGTTTCCCCATCACCAATTCCCGAGCTTACTCAACCTCATGTCCATCAAGTAGGTGATGCCATCCAATCATCTCATCCTCTGTCATCCCCTTCTTCTTCCTCCTTCAATCCTTCCCAGCATCAGGGTCTTTTCAAGTGAGTCAGTTTTTTGCATCAGGTGGCCAAAGTATTGAAGCATCAGCCTCAGCATTAGTGCATTCAATGAATATTCAGAACTGATTTCTTTTAGGATGGACTGGTTTGATCTCCTTGCAGTCCAAGGGACTCTCAAGAGTCTTCTCCAACACCACAGTTCAAAAGAATCAGTTCTTCAGTGCTCAGCTTTCTTTGTAGTCCAACTCTCACATCCATACATGACTACTGGAAAAACCATCGCTTTGACTAGATGGACCTTTGTTGGCAAAGTAATGTCTCTCCTTTTTAATATACTGTCTAGTTTGGTCATAACTTTACTTCTAAGGAGCAAGTGTCTTTTAATTTCAAGGATTCAGTCACTATCTGCAGTGATTTTGGAGCCCAAGAAAATACCGTCTGTCACTGTTTCCTTTGTTTCCCCATCTATTTGCCATGAAGTGATGGAACCAGATGCCATGATCTTCATTTTTTGAATGTTGAGTTTTAAGGCAGCTTTTTCACTCTCCTCTTTCACTTTCATCAAGAGGCTCCTCAGCTCCATTTCGCCTTTTGCCATAAGGGTGGTGTCATCTGCATATCTGAGGTTACTGATATTTCTCCCAGCAATATTGATTTCAACTTGTGCTTCATCCAGCCTGGCATTTTTCATGATGTACTCTGCATATAATTTAAATAAGCAGGGTGACAATATACAGCTCTGATGCACTCCTTTCCCAATTTGGAACCAGTCCGTTGTTCCATGTCTAGTTCTTTGAAACTGTTGCTTCTTGATCTGCATACAGATTTCTCAGGAGGCAGGTAAAGTGGTCTGGTATTCCCATCCCTTGAAGAATTTTCCAGTTTGTCGTGATCCACACAGTTAAAGGTTTTGGCATAGTCAATAAAGCAGAAATTGATGTTTTTCTGGAACTCTTGCTTTTTCAATGATCCAATGGATGTTGGCAATTTGACCTCTGGTTCCTCTATCTTTTCTAAATCTAGCTTGAACATCTGGAAGTTCTTGGTCACGTACTGTTGAAGTATCGCTTGGAGAATTTTGAGCATCTCTTGCTTGACTTTAACTCAGCATTTAATGACAGAACCCCTTTTCCACCACGTGTTTGTAGGAAATGACATTTTATGTCATACCTGAGCATGACAGTGGTGGATTTATAAGGAACTGAGATGTGTTTAGTTTGATGCAAAGAAAAGAATTTCATGTGCTTGACAGATTTACACTGTTATTGGAAGCCAAGGGGCATATACATAAAACAGTTTTTATTAATAAATACAGAGAGGATTGTTTTAGTAACCTGCTTAGAACTTATCTTATTGTAGAGTGGATTTCTGAAAGATTGATTTCTCTCAAACAAGTGGTGCAAATATACTAAATTAGAATCTGAGGGTTTCTAGTTGGAGAAGAGTCCTTTCATGGTAGTTGCTAGGAACATGGTCATGAAGCTGTTTTGCTCTTTTTTGACAGGGAAATTTGGGAAAAGACAACAGAGTAATTCAGCATGGAGTTAGCATTTGATAATGAGTAATTCTGTTTCTTTGAAATAGTGAATTTGGCTAAAGAGAATTGATGATTCTGGTAATCTAAGCCCAGTTTTACAGAGGTGTCCTGACTTGAATTTGAAAAAGGAATACTACAAATAAAATTTAACATGTTAACAGGAAGTTTCTGATATTTTTAGACTCTCTTTTAGGATTAAAAATCATTTATGCAACCTATATGTCAACCTGCTCCACTGTTCTTGCCCGGCAAATTCCATGGACAGAGAAGCCTAGTGGACTGTTGTCCATGGGGTCGCAAAGAGTCTGACATGAGTGAGCCACTGGGCATTCATGTATATGTGCATCTTAATGACACACATCAATTTAATAAAACCTACACATGGTCCTGGGCTTTCCTTGTAGCTCAGTGGTAAAGAATCGGTGTCCAATGCAGGAGACCTGGGTTTGATTCCCCGGGTTGGGAAATGGCAATCTGGAGAAGGAAATGGCAACCCACTCCAATATTTTTGCTTGGAGAATCCAATGAACAGAGAAGCCTGGAGGGCTACAGTCAATGGGGTCACAGGAGTCTGACATAAGTTAGCTACTTAGACTAAGACAAATAGATGGTCCTAAGGAAAAAAATATTATGGTAAATAGATGGTCCTAAGGAAAAAAATATTATGGTAAATATGGAGCAAGATAAATACGCCAAAGAAAAATTACATAATTTTCAAGTCATTATAAAAACGAAAAAGGCATTACCCTCCTGTACCAGAAATATATGCAACAAACTTGACTGTTACAATTATTGTTATTTTTCTAAATAACTACTAACTAAAAAAATGTTAAATGAACATTAATTTGCATTTCTAATGTAGTGTAAGTAACTTCACAATTCAAATGTAGCAAGTAATGAATAAGCAACATAAATAATTTAATAATCAAATATTCCTTGTTAAAAATATGTCCAGCTAATTTAAAACTTCAAAGCATGTTGCAAATAGAGAATATAACCTAAAGGTAGAAAGATCATGCATATTAACATCTACCCAAGATTTTGCCAGTTTCATCACAGCTGAAAACTAAGAAAAATCATGGATCAAGAAATATTACATTAAAAATTTTTTGAAAGTATTTCTTTCTATTCATGGACAATTATATCTATAACTATGTCTCTATAATAATGAAAAGAGGAAAATGTGGCAAACACCTCTGAATTTATTGCTGACTTTAAAAAAACGCAGTGTGAGAGTTGTGAGTTAAGTTTTATTTGGGGCAAAATGAGGACTATAGCCTGAGACAGCATTTCAGATAGCTCTGAGAAACTGTTCTAAAGAGGTAATGGTGAAGGTCAGTATATATGTGATTTTGGTGAAGGGGGTGTACATGCAATCAAGCACATATTTTTGGGAGGTTTCTGCTAGTCACAACAAGCAGTTGTCACCATGAAGGATTTTAGTGCTTTTCTAGATATGACAAGATACTAGAATTGGGCTCATAAAATCAGCTCCTCAAAATATCTAACTATCTGAAGACCTGTTCTGCCTATTTTTTTCCAGAGCACAGAATGCTACATTTCTGTTCTTCACCCTGAAGACCTTTCAGGGGTGTTAAAAATCAGCAGCTGCAGCAGCACATGATTTAATCCTTGTAGATTAAAGGTAGATGGCAAGCTCCCATGGCAAGTGCCAATTTGTAGTTGACATTAGAGTTCTGCCACTTACAGGATCTATGAACATTGGCCCGTCTATGTCTTTTAGGAAGTGAAATAACTGTGCAAATTATAAATCACCTGTGCAAATAATAGACATTTACTTGGACCAGTCACTGGTACTTCCACTCATTTCCTCACTTCTTGAATTCTTAATTTCCATAAGTGAATTCTCAAGCTCCATTAAGGCAAATTTCATTCTAATACTGAGATCCAGCTATATTCAAGGCTCTCTATTAGTTACTACGAATAAGACAGGTCCTCCTCTTCTTTAAACATCTTCCACAGGAGAAGAGTAAATAATTACTTGCAAATTACAAATGACAGTAATTGTCATAAGCAAGTTACAAAATGGCAAGCCACACCAGTATTCTTGCCTGGAAAATCCCATGGATGGAGGAGGCTGGTAAGCTATAGTCCATAGGGTCACAAAGAGTTGGACATGACAGAGCAAACTTCACTTTCATGAAATTTCAGAAGCTAAAAAATTTATTTTATATTGTAACAACTGGAGAAGGCTTTATTACAAAGTACCATTTCTACTATGTGAGAAGTAGAGTGAAAAGTGGAAGTGTTAGTTGTTCAATTGTGTCCAACTCTTTGTGACCCCATGGACTGTAACCCACCAGGCTCCTGTGTCCATGGAATTCTCCAAGCAAGAATACTGGAGTGGGTAGCCATTCCCTTTGCCAAGGGATCAGCCCAAGCCTGGATCCTGCATTGCAGGCAGATTCTTTACCACCTAAGCCACCAGGAAAGCACCAAGAAATGGAGTATTTCCTGCCATATCAGTAAACAGGGATATCACAGTCATCAGTGATTACAGCACTCCAGCGTGAATTCCTGAGCCCTAAGGGCACTCAGGAATAGAAGAGTACCTGTGGGCTAGCAGCCACCAGGAGCTGTAGCTACTCCCTAAGGTGAGCCCCAATGGAGCTCAGGATGTGAAAAAACACAGGCTACTGGCCCAGGATAGCTGAGATACATGGAAATAAATTATTTCAGTGATCCTAGACTCTTGAATCTTCCCATACCTAGAAAAGCACTAAATTCTTTAACTTGGGACATCTGTGCTGTGCTTAGTCCCTCAGTTACGTCCAGCTCTTTAGCCTGCCAGGCTCCTCTGTCCAGGGGGATTCTCCAGGCAAGAATACTGAAGTGGGTTGAGATGCCCTCCTCCAGGGGAATCTTACCCACCCAGGGATTGAATGCAAGTCTCCTGCATTGCACGTGTACCATCTGAGCCACCAGTGAAGCCCAAGAATATTGGATTGTGGAATATATGGCTTTCTTTAATTAACAATAATCTTTTGATGTTCAGACTGCTGCTACTGCTGCTGCCAAGTCGCTTCAGTCGTGTCCGACTCTGTGCGACCCCATCGACGGAAGCCCAGCAGGCTCCCCCGTCCCTGGGATTCTCCAGGCAAGAACACTGGAGTGGGTTGCCATTTCCTTCTCCAATGCATGAAAGTGAAAAGTGAAAGTGAAGTCGCTCAGTCGTGTCCAACTCTTAGCGACCCCATGGACTGGATGTTCAGACTACCTGCCCTTTATTGCATAACTATTAACCTGGCTCCTCCCCTCGCCTCCTCAGAGCAGTTGTCTCAGGGTTACTAGAGATACTGTTAACTGGGCTTAAAGTCCTAAAAATACTCACTGAATTAAAAAACAACAACAACAACAAACTTTGAATTTTTAGGCTGTATTTTTTCAGTCATATTTGGGGGGTGGGGCCGGTGGGGGGTGAAAAAAGGGGGGAACATACATCTTGAAGAATGAATAAGATTTGGTTTAAAAAAACAGGATAAAGAATATTTCACAAGGAATAAAGATTGGGAAGAAGGCTTTGGATAGGGTTCAAGTATTTGAGCAATTCTTTTTAACAACAGCAAAAGTTGCTTAAGTCAAAAATAGAGTATAAATTAGCAAACTCTGTTATTTGCTGCCTGGAAGGAACCCATCAGATTTTTGCCTTTTTGTTTGAAATTCCAAATTCAGCCAGAGTAAGTTTTTTTCTTTTTAAGTGTCACAAATAGAAATTTTTCAGTTCAGTTCTGTTCAGTCACTCAGTCGTGTCCAGTTCTTTGCGACCCCCGTGGACGGCAGCACACCAAGATTCCCTATCCATCACCAACTCAGGGAAGCCACTAAATTTAACTGAATGCTGTCAATGATTGAAACCTGGTCTTTAAGCTCACGTGTTGCCCATACACCCTAGTCTTCAAAACTGTAGGTAAAACTGCTCTACCATTTACAAACGGGCAGCTTTGAATCTGTTTTCCTGTAAAGAGCTTTGTAATGCTGAGTTATGCTTGGGCCATAGGCATTTCTAACATTCATTCGGCCACATTCTTGTTGATAGTTGGTTTAACTATATGTGACTTAGCAAGAGATTGAGAGCCTTCAATTTATGGGCGGCTCTCCACACAGACATGAATGTTTCCTCAAGGAGACTCAACCATACTCTTAAAGCTGTAGTTTGGCATAATTAATATTACAAATTTTAAGGTGTAGGTTATGTTCTGAGTCTCAGGGCTTGGGCCTGGGGTCCTCCGGCTAAGCCCAAAGCAGTGCGGAGAAGGAGGTATTCTACAATAGTAGAAATATACCAACGCCCACGGGGCGCGATGCTCCTGCCAACACAAAAGCAGCCACCGCACGATAGCCCCCTTTGCACTGAGTTCAGAAAAGCCAGTAGCCTGAAGAATCTTCTCGCCCCACCCCCACTTCCGCTTCCGGGGAGGTGCCGCCTACCCCTCCGGCCGTGGAGGCCGCAGAGAAAGAGAAGCCGGAAGTGGCTCCGGTACTTCCGGCACGGGAAACTCCTTGCTGCCGCTCAGACCGGGCTTGACAGGCGGGGTCTCTGCAAGTAGGTCTCTCTCCTTTTGCCTCCCTCCCGTCTGACCTTCAAGCTCGTTTACCGCCGCCGTCCCGCCACTCTGGTCTCGGAAGCCGTCCCTTCCCCATGTGCCGGGGCAGGAGTCCTGAAAGCCAAGACCAGCTCGCCGGCATCCCATCATGTCCGAACTGACTAAAGAGCTGATGGAGCTGGTGTGGGGCACCAACAGCAGCCCCAGTCTCTCTGACACCATCTTCTGCCGCTGGACGCAAGGTACCCCGGCTGGACTCTGGCTTCCAGCCCCCGCTTCCTTTTGCCCCGAGAGAGTCGAGCCGTGACCCCTCTCGCGCCAGTCCCCTCCCGTGCCCTGCACTCTGTCCCAGTTCCCCTGCTCTGCACTGACACTGGACTTTCTAGAAACGCCCTGCCCTTCCAGGGGGTAGAGGTTGAGTAGGAGAATGGTTCCAGCTGGCAGCTAAAGACCCGAAGTGCCCCTGCCGCTCCCTGGGCTGCCTCTTGGGCTGGAAAGGAGAAGGGGGCGGCAGTCGGGCTGCAGGGTGTGACACTGAAGGTGTGCCCTGTGCCTTGGTATCCATTTCTCAAGACTTGCTCTGGCCTCCTGGGTCTTCACCCCCTAACGAGGCTTCATCTTGATGTTTGGTCTAATTTTGGAGAGAAGGGGAAGTCCTCGTGAAACTCACTGTGGCTTATTCCACGAAACGATTGTGCAGTTTGTATTTTAATTAGGCGGTTAGGCGTGGTACTCGGTGCAAAAATAAAACGCTGCTGCAAAGTGTTTGCTACACACCAATATGCCTGATTTTGAGGTGATTTAGTATCTGTTCCGTGGCTCATAGAACTTCCTGCACCGATCTGATTATTCAGACAGGATTTTGAATTATATAAGAAGTTTTGTTAATACTACGAATAATTGTGAAATAGAACACACACACACACACACACACACACGCGCGCGCGCACAGATTTAATTCCAGAGCTGCCCCAGGCTCTGCGTTGGGCACTTCATGCTAGTAGTCATCCCTGTCTCGTGCCTTTTAATACTGAAACGGACACATTGGTTAAGGTGATAAGAAAGACTGGTGAGGTTAAGTGAAGTTAACAGCATAGTCTTTGAAGTCAGAAGGGTGGATAATGTATGTATGTAAAACATCACAAGCCAATGAATAGTAGCTATTTATTATTATTATTAAAATATTTTGTTATGAAAACATTTATTTAGAAAATACTGATTCTCAAAGGATTTGGGGTAAATTTAGCATAGTAGATCTATGTCTTTACTTCATAATGTTTACTTAGTAACAAACATTTAGGGTTTAAATAATCTCTTCTTCCCTCAGACACTTGTAAAGACCTGGTAAAAACAGAATCATAATGTGTAACAACAGCTAGTTAGGTTATTTAGTCCATTACTCTTTGTTTGAAAATGAGAAAAATGAGTCCTGAAGGCTAAATGACCAAGCCAAAGCTGCACGAATTGATACTGGGAGTGAATTACAAGTCACAGCTCTGTCTTGTTTTCCTGTTTTTAACCAGACATGTAATTAGTTTGGCTCTTTTTACACACCTAATTTTGTCACTTAGCAAATTTTTTTCAGAAATCATGAGCATTTACATTTGCAAGTTCTGTTTTAAAACTTATTTTCCTGTTTGTCTTATTTATTCTAGTAACGAATAGCCCTAAAGTACGCAAGATTGTAAGATTGGGAAAGGTTTTACTTTTTGTCAATTAAGCAGTAATATAGCACAGAATAGGGTGATACTTGGCCTCATTTATTTTAGTACTGTGTTGCAGATAACAAGGAGAATTCAGGGAGGCTGTTCTAATAATGGTTAGGAGCAGGAGCAGTCTGGAATAGGCATTCTTTGGTTCTAGGTTCAGGTTTTTTAACTTAAGCCTGGGTTTCCTTCTCTGTGGAGAACAGATAATACTAGTGCGGATCTTACAGGTTTGTTGTGAGGATTAAAGGCAAGTACTTAACACAATATCTGACATAAACACTCAGAAAATGATAGCTTAATTTAGAAAGTGCTTAATTGTAGGATAGATCAAGCCAAAGATCATGCTCTAGCCATGCCCTGACAGTTGCAAGAAATTATTGTTAATTAGATTACTTCGTAATGACACATTAGAATGCTCTACCGTCTTGTAGTCAGAGGGAAGTTCCTTAACAAGACATGTTCAGTCAATATCATTTGAAAATAAAAGGTTATTTACTTTTTGTTCTTTACAGAGGGCAGCTATATTGTGGCTGATTCTTCAGGGTCTTAAATTGATCATAGTTTTAAGGCAGCTGAATATGTATTTTTAAGTTATCACTTGTAAATCAGAGAGATGTTGTTAGTGGCTTTGCTCTGTTGACTTTGTATTCATTTATTCTTTCTCAGAGGAGACAGAAATTGCTGAAGGTTGCTGTGGCAATTATTTAGGAATGACACAAGACACTGCTTTGCTGCACTTGACTTACTGCATTTGTAATGTGACATCAGCTTTGGCTTTATTTCATCATCTGTAGCTGTGCTTTGAATTGACAGCTGTTACTTCATTATCTTTTGGAAGCAAGTTATAGATGTAAGGTCTTTGGCGTAAATATTTATAGAACTATGTCCAGGAATATTCCATTTATGAAACTATACTGATTGGTCCTGTTAAATTCCTTTGATATGTTAAACAGCTTTAGGAGTTTCCTCCTCCCCCTTTAATTGATTTGGCAGCTTTAGATAATAACATTAAAGCAAGTAAGTGCAGGAGTAGCACATAGGTTTTTGTGTGTGTGTTCTTTTAAAATTCATTTGGCAGTTTAAGATAATTCTCTTTTGCGAATACTTTTTTTAAAAAGAGAAAAGTAGGGTTTTGGTGTGAGTTTTTTTGTTTTTTGCAGTTTTTATTTTAAAGCCAATAAGTCACATAATTTAAAGATTTGAAGTTATTTTGTTGTTTAACTTGGACATTTACTCCCTACTCTTGCTTCGCTCCTGCTCAGTTGTCACTAATGTTTTTTAAAGGGAAAAAAATTTTTTTCTACTTCATGATTTGTAAATATCATTTATTCTTCCTTCCTTTCTCTCAAACTGAAGTGTTCCAGGCTTACTTGATAGGGCACAAAGGAAGACAAATAACAAATATGGCATAGTATATATACTAGAGGGTAAAGAAATAGGAATTATAGGGTGAAGTTGCCTGGAAAGGCCTCATTTTAAGATGAGATTTGAACAGATTCTTGAAGTAACTGCATCAGTCACGCAGGTATCTGAGGAGTATTCCAGGCAGCAAGGATAGCCATCATAAAAGACTTAATGCAGAATACGTCTGGTTAAGGAATGGGAAGGAGGTTAGTTTGGCTGGAGACAGAATGAGGGAAGAGGGGACCAATAAAGATGATAAGAAACAGTATGGGCCAGATCACTAAGATTTTATAGGCCATTGTAAGGACTTTGGTTTTTATTCTAAATGAGATGACAGGTCATTGGGAGGTTTGGAACAAAGGAGAGACACGACATGACAATTTTTAAAGGACTGACCTGACTACTAAATTTGAGGATGGACTGTAGTCCTAGAGTGAGACAACAAGACCACATGAGAGAGAATTGCAGTAATCCAGGGGGTAAAAGACTGTGACTTAGACCGAGAGAGTGGTAGTGGAGATGGTTGGAAGTGGTCAGGTTGACCTCAACCCAGCAGAACCAGAATAAGAGTCCTCATGATCTGACAAAAGTAAATATTAATCTTATTACAAAGGAAAACATTTTGGCTGGTTGAGACTTTGTTTTCTTTTCAGTATTGATTGTCTAGCCAGTGTTTGGCAAATATTTTCTTAAAAGGGCCAGTGACTTTATTGTCTGGCATTGCAGCAGAAGCAGCCCTTGATAAGATGGGTGTGGCTGTGTTCCAAATCTGCATTGGAAAAACAAGCCAACCCTGTTGTGCATTATAAACTCTGAGAACCCATCTTTTCCTTTTTTCTACCCAGTTCCTTTGAGCTTTAAATTACTTCATTGTTTCACCTAAAGATTAGCCAGAAGAGAAACCCAGTTTTGCTCTTTATTGCAGTTCAGTGTGTTTTAGGGTGGAGGTGGAGTGTTTGGAGCTGTGGTTGTTTGAAATTAGAGTTTTGCACTTTCTGTGTAGGACAGTGTTTACTATATGACTAAAAAAAATGATTCTAAATAACTTGAAAAATTGAGGGGTCAGTAAAAATGTAAGTTTAAAAATGTAATCAGGAGTTAAAACCATTTGGGTTAAAATCCGAAAGTGTGATGTGAAGGTAAGTCAGTACTATGCTATGCTATGCTAAGTCGCTTCAGTCGTGTCTGACTCTGTGCGACCCCATAGACGGCAGCCCACCAGGCTCCGCCATCTCTGGGATCCTCCAGGCAGGAGTACTGGAGTGGGTTGCCATTTCCTTCTCCAATGTATGAAAGTGAAAAGTGAAAGGGAAGTCGCTCAGTGGTGTCCGACTTCTAGCGACCCCATGGACTGCAGCCTACCAGGCTCCCCCATCCATGGGATTTTCCAGGCAAGAGTGCTGGAGTGGGGTGCCATTGTCTTCTCCAGTGTAAAGGTATACACTACATCAAAGGAAAAAGCAAGCAAATTGCTAATCACACACACTCCTAGAGCATGAGGATGTGTATTATACACACACATACCTGCCCCCAACAACACACACAATTTTTCCCCTTTTTAGACTTTTCACTAGAGAGACATCCTTCAGCCAACAATGACTCAGCATCAGAGGGTCTTTTCCCTCTCCAGCCTCCTGTTTCCTCTTCTTCCTGCCTCCACTGGAATTCTCCATGTTCTTCCATGCATCTTTAAATGAGAATTTTGGTAGGCAAACCTCTCTTTCTTTGATCACTTCTCAAGTGTTATTTTTCTAAAATATATGGATCATATAATTTCAAAGATCTTTGTTGTTGTTGGAAACCTTTTATTTCCAATATAGATTTTACTTTCTCAAACCTACCTACATCACATTTGACCTAAAAAAATCAATTTTTAAAATCTCCAATTTGTAACCTTATGTGATAAAGTCAATTTCTTGGTATTTTGAGTACGTAATATATTTTTAAGTTCAAAATATTTATGATAATACCTTACATTTGTATTATGCTTCACAGTTTTTGAAAATCTTGCTTAATCTTTGCAACAACCCCAAGAGACAGCAAGAGATAAATGTAGTTATCCTGTTTATAGATGAGGAGACTAAGACTCAGTTCAGATTCCACTTAATATTATGTAACTTATAATGACAAGTGAAGTCTTTCTGTGTAGCCTTTTGTTTACATGGAAAACTAGAACTACATATGCAATAGTTGTCAAACTGGTTTGAGTAAGTAAGTCATATGAAAATAAAAGACTAGGAAATTGCAAAGAGGTTGATGGCTTAGGTTTAAATTAGTTATGAGCCATAAAATTGAGAAAGACATCTGTGTCTGTAGTGCTGTCCAGTGTGATACAAAATTGTATGCTTAGGATCAGATGCTAAGGTAGATGGCTGATGTCAGATCTAATTAGTAAAACAGTCATTTTGTGATAAGTTAATTCCTCTTAAAACTAGGAAATAATACAAATATGAGAACACTTGACAAGAAAAATAACTATATCCTAAAAAATTCCAACTCAAGTGAAACATAAAAGGAGATGCCTACATAGTGTAGTCCTGTTTTAGGACAGAAAAGTTCATTTCTATTTGTTTGACTTTATTACATTTTAAGCTGTAAGAGCCTTTGTTCATTATCAAATTAACACCCTCAAGCATATATGCTGCAGTTAAACAGAATTTGGTATAAAGCAGATCTGCCTAGAATTCTCTCCCTGGGTTTTTATCTCTAAAGTACAAAAGCAACTCATCATAATGTATTTCAGTCTAAAAGCCCCACCCATGGACCTTGAAAATTGAAATACATTATTAGTGATTTTAAGAAAGGCAAGAATCCATTGCTGCTGCTGCTGCTAAGTTGCTTCAGTCATGTCCAACTCTGCGACCCCAGAGACGGCAGCCCACCAGGCTTCCCTGTCCCTGGGATTCTCCAGGCAAGAACACTGGAGTGGTCCTGGAGTGCCAGGAACTGGAGTGCCATTTCCTTCTCCAATGCATGAAAGTGAAAAGTGAAAGTGAAGTCGCTCAGTCGTGTCCTACTCCTAGCGACCCCATGGACTGCAGCCCACCATGCTCCTCCGTCCATGGGATTTTCCAGGCAAGAGTACTGGAGTGGGGTGCCATTGCCTTCTCCAAAGAATCCATTACTGATACTTACTTATCACATACCCTGACAGTTTGGAAGAGCTTAGTTTTACCTCTGCACTTAGGCCCAACACCAGTGACCCTGCTTTTCTTGCCATTAGGAAAAGAGGTGGATGAAGAGTAGAGGTCCCTTGGCTTCACCTCTTGTTTCCAGGTTGGATCTCAGTTTTGCTTGTCTTGATGTGATCACCAGCACCCTTAGTTCTCATTTGTCCTTATTAAATTGGCCCCATCCATCATGCCTGTTTTTTAGCCTACGTTTAGGGTGTCCTCTATTCTGTTTCTCCCAAAGTGTTACATGTTGCTGGAGCAAATTGTGGTCAGCATCAGTACAGATATACTAATTAAACCTTAGCTGAGCCCTCAGTATTTCTCTTAGTTCTTTATCCTGTCAACTCTTATGTTTTTTTGGAATTAATATTCTCAGTTTTCTATGCCCCTCATTCTGTTGCTCTCAGTCAGTAACATCTCTTCACTTCCTCTTTGCCCATATTTCTAAGTTGAAAACCTTCTAAAGTTTTCTTTTTCTCAAGTTTATTTAAATTCAGGGCCCCATTACACTCTTAAAAATTATTGAAGACTTCACTATGAAAAAAAATTGAGACCTGTGGCATTATTTTACATTAAAAGATCTCTTCAGTGTCTAGCTCATTAGAAGATAGCTGGATTCTCTCTCACTTGCTTCTCCATTCAGTCTGTTAAATTCAGTCTGTTGTTTTGGTTGAAGTGTATGCAGAAAATCCATCTTCATACATAGAAGCAATTCACAATGTAGGAGTATCATAATAGCATTTTCAAATAATTGTGGATATTTTCTTTGATACTACACTGAAACTTAGCAAATGGTAGTTTCTTAGAGGGTAGTTGAAATATGAAATCTGAAGCCACATTAATGAACAATTGTACTGTATTAAAATGAAATCTATTGGTTTGTCTTGTACTTTGAGTGGGTCTTCTACCCGTGAATTAATTTGTAACCATTTGCATCTGTTGTTTGGAAATTATTGGTCTGCTGGTTTACGCAAATCTTCCAAATGTTAACATGTTATTAAACAATATCTAAAGGCATATTTATTATTATCTCACTGATCCTGTCAGAAAAATCTCTTTGAGTATTGGGAAGCTTCAAGCTCACAGTGCTGACCCTGAGTTTTCCAGAACTTTAGTTAATCACTTTGAAAGCTTGAAATTTTATTACTGGCAAAAGTGCTGTCAGTTTTTTTTTCCTTGAAGTATCAGGCTCACTTCATTTACTTCTGAGAAAAAGTCTAAATAATCATAGTTTGTTAGTAGCTCTTCAGAGTAAAAATAACATTCACAGACAAGCTGTTAGTTCAGCTCACAGTTCAAAAAATTACACATCGGCATTTCTTTGAGACACCTGTACAGAGTACGTAGCAGAGGTGCTTCATGGGTAGTTTCCATTTTGTCATACAGACTATTTTTTTTTAAGTACTTTGTATTCAAAGTCAAGATTTAATAAGATTAGCATTAGCAAGAGCTTTCTTTAATTGGCTTTTTCTGTTTGAGAGCATATCAGGCTGTTTCCTAGTACAATGACTGCTGGTATAGCTTAATGGCATTGCCTTGATGTGTGCTAAGGCACCAGTAACATAACCCACTTTTTCTTTTGTACCATCACTGTGAATATCAAACCGAGAAAAGGGCAGATATCTCTGTATTATAGTAAAAATGATTTTCACCTCTAGCAGATTCCCTAAAAGGTCACTGAAATTTCCAGGGTTCTGTAGACCCCACTTTGAGAACCTCTCTATCCAGTCCACCATTGCTGTGTACGATCTCAGCTTTTTCAGAACTCAGCGGCCTTATCTCTTTTTCCATTTGGTCACTCTTTTCCTTCTTTTAAACTCGTGCCCTTTGGTCTGTAAAATAATATTTTTTTATCCAGCTACCCTTCAAGCTATCATCCTTTTTCCCTTCACTTGTTTAACATAGTTTGCAGTTTCTCCTTCTGCTTGTGTTCTGAATCACACCTCAACCCTTTAAAATTTGACTGCTCTTCCTAGCATTCTAAGTTTCCTTTTTTTAGTATTCCCTGTGGTGACATGCTTAATCCAGGGTTTTCATTTATGTTTTATTCCACTCAGCATTTGAAACAGGTGACTGCCTGCTTTTCCTTTCTGGGGCCTCACTGTGTTTTTTCTCTTACCTTTCAAGTCTTTGTCAGTCTTCTTTGCTGACTCAGCATCTGCTTGTTTTTTTTCTTTTTCTTTTTTTGTATGTTTACCGCCTTCATTATCTTTGTTCTGTGTTCTCATTCACTTTAACTGCCATGTTTAGGGTGATTCAGGTTGTGGCACCCTCACTCACCAGCGGAGAAGGAGGCACCCACCAGCGAGAGAAGGGAGGGGGACTGAGTGACTAGCAGTAGCAGGGCTATCTTTAATCTTCCACCCCCCTGAGCCCCCCATAAGCCCCAGACCCACCCACCCCACCCCACCCCCACCACATTTTAGAGACTGAATTTAGAAACAAACATTTCCATTATCAGGCTTCCCAGATGGCTCAATGGAAAAGAATCCACCTGCCAATGCAAGAGACACAGGAGACATGGGTTTGATCCCTGAGTCGGGAAGATCCCCTGGAGAAGGAAATGGCAACCCACTCCGGTATTCTTGCCTGAAGAACCCCTTGGACAGAGGAGCCTGGCAAACTACAGTCTATGGGCTCACAAAGAGTTGGATGTGAATGAGCTCACCCCCATTATCTTTCCTCCCAAAACTTCAGCAAGTATTCATTGAATATTAACTGTATTAATAATAACACACTAGGAAAACAGTGGTCGGTAAGAGAGGCAGGATACTTGCAAGGCAAGACATAATAAACAAATGAACAATAACATAATTACAGATGATGATAAGTCCTGGTTGGGCTGGGGAATGGTAGAAAGGATTTACTTAGCTAGATTTGTCAGGGAACATCTCTCTGAGGAGTTAATACGTCAACTGAGTCTTTTAGGATGAGAAGGATTCAGCTATGAGAAAAAAGGGTAAAGACCATTTCATGCAGAGAGAACAGCTGACACCAAGACCCCAGGTAAAGACCCTGAGATGTTCTGAGGACTAAGACCACTGTATTTGATGAAGGTAAGAGTGAACTGAGGGAAGATGGGATTGATAGATGATATAGGGTCTTTTTTAGGCAATGAAAAAGGAGTTTAAATTTTATTTTAATTGCAGTAAGAAACCATTTGAATGTTTTAAGCAGTTTGTAAGAAAAACTGATTTCCATTTCTAGACTATTTCTCTGGTAAATTTATGGTGAATAGGTAAGGGATGGGTTGGGAGTTGGGATGTGGGTGAAATGGGGCAGGGGGATCCTGACTGGAAATTCCTAACGGTGTTCTAGATGAAAGATGATGGTGGTTAGAGCCTGAAGGTGAACCAGAAGTGGAGTGGAAATGAACAGATACAGATGTGTTTTGGGCCCTTGAACCAAGAGGATCTTATAAGGTGAAGCCTTAAAGATAAGTGGGAGTTTTTTGGAGAGTGTTTCAAGTGGAGGGAACATGTTCAAAGCATGAGAAACCAGAGAGAGAATGGATATTTGAGGGTCTGAAAGAAAGTCTGCACACCTGGAGGCTAAAGAAGAAAGTATCAAAGGATGAGATAGGAGATACAGGCAGAAGCCAGACCATACAAGACCATGTTAAAGAATTTAGATTTTGTCAGTGACTGGAGTTCCAGTCAGGGCTCTATTTGGAGATTACCTGATTGTAACCCATAGTGGAAACCTTGGGACTAGCTGAGTTACATAGGGAGAACAAGTAGAATGAAAAGAACAAAGACTCTAAATCCAAGACCTGAAGAACTTCAGCATTTAGTTGCTGATCAACATTGATACAGAGTAGAAACAAAAAAGGAAAATTTGGAACAAGAGGGACCACTAAAGGGGCCAGAAGGTTTTCACAAGTCACTGGTGAGCATTTCAGATGATTCTCTTGAGAGGCCATTGGTGAATTTGATGACAGTGAGTTTGATGCAATCACAGGTTGAAAACCAAATTATTGTGGGTTGAGTTAATTGGGAGATAAGGAAATTGAGACAGTGCACACAGACAATTAGGTATGCTTTGAGTGAGTGGTGTTTGGAGTCTTGGATGGAAAAATTTTTTTTTTTAATGGTCAAATGATTTTTTAAATTAAGACTTTTCCTTTTAGAACAATGTTATTTAGGTTCACAGCAAAATTGCGGGCAAGATACAGAGATTTCCCCACATACCTCGTGCTCCCATGACGTGCACAGCCTCCTCCAATGTCAGTATCTCCCACCAGAGTGTTACAACTGACTCATCATTATCACCCAAAGTCCACAGTTTTTATCCTTGGTTCTATACATCCTATGGGTGGTGACAAAAATATAATGGAATGTATCCATCATTATAGTATCATAGAGTATTCTCACTCCCATAAAAATCCTGTTATCTGTTAACCCCATCCCTTACTCCCCTCCCCTTGGCAGCCTCTGATCTTTTTACTGTCTGCATGGTTTGGCCTTTTCCAGAATGTCATATAGTTGGAATCATATGGTATATAACTGTTTTCTCCTTGTTTTTTCACAGCTTGCAAGCCATTATTTTTTATAAATATGGAATAATAGTTCATTTTCTGTATGTACTATTTATCCATTCCCCTACTGAAGGATATCTTGGCTGCTTCCCAGTTGTGGCAATTAAGAAAGGCGCAGTAACAGTGTGTGTAGGTTTTTGTTGAGGGGGGTGCTAAATTTTCAACTCCTTTGGGTAAATAAGGACCTTCTGGTAGAATCTTAAGGAGAATTTTTGTTTTTAAATAGGAGGTACATATTTAAATCCTATTTGAAAGAGATTGAAAGGTAGAGAGAGAGGAGGTGTACTGGAATGGTGTCCTCCATACTATTTGTTAACTCACTTGCTATCTAGTGTCTCAAGAGTTAGATCTTGAGACAGAGTTAGATCTAACAAAGTTAGTACCCAGCCTTTGCTGCACTTGCATATAGTCATCAAATCTTAATTTTTATCTTAGAAATACTGTTTGTATATAGTGTTTTCTCTCAACATTAGTGTTGTTTTTATTAGTCTGACACTGTCTCTGTAGGTCTGTTGAAATGGTCTCCTCCCCATTCTGGTCCTTTAAAGAAAGAAGCAAAATACCAGTATGGTTGTGTTACTACTTTAATTAGTACTTGTCATGATGTGGCCCCTCCCAGTGTGAATGTCCTGTCATCTCTCCTTTCTCACCATCCTGCCCCCATACAGCCCTTCAGCTGCATGACATTTCCCTCTGATCCATGAACTTGTCCTGTTCTTACCACACCTTTTTCCTTTACTAAAGATGTTTTCTTTACCTGAAAGTCATTCTCCCACCTATGCCTTTCTGATAAAGTTCCATTCAAGGTCAGCCTTCAAGTCACCTGTTATGACTTGATTTAGGAAAAGTCATTCCTTTCAGTTTCCTCAACACTCTCTTCATCAGATCAGATCAGTCGCCAGTCGTGTCGACTCTTGCGACCCCATGACCGCAGCACGCCAGGCCTCCCTGTCCATCACCAGCTCCCGGAGGTCACCCAGACCATACCCATTGAGTCAGTGATGCCATCCAGCCATCTCATCCTCTGTCGTCCCCTCTCCTCCTGCCCTCAATCCCTCCCAGCATCAGAGTCTTCTCAATGAGTCAACTCTCGAGAGGTGGCCAAAAACTGGAGTTTCAGCGCATCATCCTCTAAGCAATTCCAGGATGATCCCGGAATGGAGTGGACCTGCGTCAGGGACCCGAGTCTTCTCCAACACCAAGCAGCATCAACCGCCCAGCCCCACGTCCAGCTCCACACCAATACCACAGGAGCGCCTGACCAGGCGCTGTCCGCTTGATTGCTATCTAGGCCTTCCTCCAGGAGTACGCATTCAGCTGCAGTCACCACTGCAGTGAAGAGAAAAATAGTGACCCTGTTTCCCTCTATTTCCGTAGTGATGGGACAGATGCCATGATCGGAGTGAGCGCCCCTCCCCCCCCTTCACAGGGCTTTAGCCCCCTCACTTTCGCCATGAGCTGTCTCGCTATCTGAGGTTATTGATATTTCTCCCAGCATCGATTCCAACTTGTGTTTCTTCTAACCCTAACTCTCTTCATACTTCTGTTGAAACATTCATTGGACATTCTGGACTGTTGGCTTCTCCAGATGAGGGACTTTGTCATGCATGTCACTTATACCCTGGATGTTTGGTCATGAAATATTTGTTGGAGAAATGACTGAATTATAACCATTAGGTATGTTGGAATTGGAAATGATTGTTTTAAAGCTAAGTACCCTGAGGGCTAGGGAGGTGAAATGATTTCCTGAAGGTTGTACAGATAGTAACTCACCTCTCCTGACTTTGGCCGCAATATCTCCACAGTGTGCCGTGTTCTCTGTGGGAGCTTGACCTGGCTGCTCTCAATTAGTGTGACTTGGTAATACTTGAATTAAGATGGAGCCAATGTGAGCACGTTTGGTGTGTATGTGCTGGGCTTAGCCGCTCAGTCATGTCCAACTCTTTGCGACCCCTTGGACTGTAGCCTGCCAGGCTCCTCTGTCCATGGGATTTTCCAGGCAAGAATACTGGAGTGGGTTGCCATACCCTCCTCCAGGGGCTATTCCCAACCCAGGGATCAAACCGAGGTCTCCCACTTTGCGGGCAGATTCTGTACCATCTGAGCCATCAGGGAAGCCATCAGTGTATATAATGCTCTTTAATTTTTAGCTTATAGAATGTGACTCAAAGATGAAACTAAAAAAGATACTCTGTAAAGAGTCCTAAAATTTCTGTTTAAATTCAGTAACCTGTCTAGTCTTTCTTCCAGTATAGTAAATTACTTTAAAAAAATCAGATTTAGTGTCCTTTTACTGATGTCTACACTGTATCTCTTTAGTCCACTTAATAGGGGGCCCTGAGTGCAAAATTGTGTGTGTGTGCGCACACGTGCACTTGGCAGGGAGCCTAGGTTCCATATCTTTTTTCAAAGGGTTCTTTTATCCTCCACAAAGCTGAGAACTATAGCAATGGACTGACTTAAAGATAATTTGCTGTTGTGATAAGTGATTCTCTCTCAAAGCAAAGTACATTAAAAATTCTTTCAGCTACTACTTGAATGACATGTTTAATCTTTGCTGCTTGCTTTCATTTTTAGGGTTTGTGTTTAGTGAATCAGAGGGATCTGCATTAGAACAGTTTGAAGGTGGCCCCTGTGCTGTTATTGCACCTGTTCAGGTAACATAGACTACTTTACCAACTCCTTAGAGGGACGTGTGCAAACGTTCCCTCCTTGACTTTGTGTTTTCTAATACCTGTACTCTGTGTAATCATGAGGCATGATCAGTTACCTCTTAACTTGTATTCATGTAAATTGCTTTAAATGTCTGAAATAAAAATGAATTCAGAATATGAGTAGCTTACACAGCAGTAGCCATTTGGCTGACTTTGACTCCAAATTTTCTATTATGTTTTCTTGAAAATAATGACCATGACATCTTACACAGTGATCCTATTGAGTAATAATAATTTATGCCAAAGGTAGTTATACCATAATCATGGTACCTTTTGTATTTGTTCTGTCTCTTAAAATGACTCTTCAAAAAAGTTGAAAATGAGTTAATATTTTCATGGCCTAAAACTTAATCAGATTTTAAAGTAAGTTGACAATATATACTGTTTTAGGCTGTAGTTTTTTGGTCTTTAAAATAAAATCAGTAATAGCAGATTTCAAACAATTCCCAAAATGTAAAAAAAAAAAAAAATCAAGATTTTTTTTTTCTTTGCACACGAGGTAGGGTGAATTTCAGTGTGTGTATTTGATTTTGAATTTTTATGTGTTGTTTGAAATTCAAAGGCTGATTTGCCATGAACTATTAAATTATTAAAACGGAGAATTGAATTTTCAGTTTGCTGTGATATTTACGATATCTAAACAGCAGTATAACTTCAGAACTGTTAAAAAGAAACTTGAATTTATTGCTTGTTTTAATCAGCACATTTTGAAAATACATTTTTAATGTGGTATTTATTATTCACTGGGCATAAAAAATGCCTTCCTGACTGTTAGTTGCAAAATAAATTTGTCTCTCAAACTCCATACACTTACATTGTTAAATTTAAAGTGCATTTTCTGAAGAAGAAAAGAAATGTTTTCCTTTATGGTTGATTCTAAAATATATTCTTTGTAGGTCATTGTTTCCTCTTTAAAAAGTAAAGTTGATACATTTTTTTCATTAGATTTTTTTTTAATTAAGAAAAATTTGAATGAGCTTTGCCTAGGGATTTTGGAGTATAAATAAATTTAACTGTAAATTAGTTATTAGAGCTGTTGAACAACTGAGGTAGGTTTTGGTTTGCTAGTAGGAATCTTCTCTGAATCTGAGGATTCTGTGTCTTGTTTATGTACAAGATAGATTTTATTACCACTGACCCTCTTGGGCCATGATAGTACCTTAGTGAAGTGAAAGTGAAGTCGCTCAGTCGTGTCTGACTCTGCGACCCATGGACTGTAGCCCACCAAGCTCCTCCGTCCATGGGATTCTCCAGGCAAGAATACTGGAGTGGGTTGCCATTTCCTTCTCCAGATAGTACCTTAGAGTCTTTATTACCAGTCTGTGAATATACTTAAATGCAAGATAAACAGCAGGAATTTCATGTTTTATAAAATTCAGTATATTTCCAAAATGGTAGTTATTTTTGCAAGTGGAGTTGCTATGTAACAGGAAATAATTGTAATATTCAAAATCAAGATATATCTTTCAGGTAGTAACTTAGCTTCATAGTCACATAAATGTTTTCGATTATAGAATTTTGTTTGTATTAATATTTCAATGTAAAAATGAAAACTATATTACTGAGAGTAATGAAGGGAAGTGTGTGAGTTGGATGTTGAACTTTTTAAAACTGAACTCTAGAACATGGCACTTTTGCTAGAAGAATAGACATTATGGAACCAAGTAGAAAATACAGTAGTAGACCATGTTACATACAATAGTTTACCTGGAATTAATCACATACTATAATAAGAAGGAATGCAAATCAATGATGAAATACAATGTTGTTTAGTAAATGCTACTGATATGACAGGTTGATAATTTGAGGGGGAAAACTGAATCTGGGTCATCTCATACCATGTACCAAGTTTATTCTTGATATAACACTTAACCACGGGAAGTTGAAAATAATGGGTTATCAACCCTCTAAGAGAATAAATGAGTTCCAGGCTCAGAAAAATATGTGCAGGTAATGTTAGCAATAAATGAATATCTTTCTTACACAAAGAACTCATACACGTTGGTTAGAAAAACACTTAAACCTCAGGGGTGAGGTGGGCAAGTGTATGCAGTCATGGCAGGTGGGATGATGCTGCACAACCAAAAAATCCAGATGCCCAAGGTCACTAGGAACCCACCAAAGTACAAATAAAACTTTTAAATAGATGCTTTAGCTTACTCTTCCTTATCTTTAGATATAAAATAATTGCCCAAAGGCTTACTCTTCCTAACCTTTATATATAAAATAATTGCTAGTACATATAAGGGTCAGGTGATGCTGGCACACTCTGTAGCTGCAGATAACTCTACGTAGTATAAATTTGTAGTATGACCTAGGGAAGGAATTTTACATTATGATCGAAACCATAATAAAATAATGCAGATTCTTTGATTAGAATAATTTTACTTCTGTGAATCTTTCTTGAAGAAATAATCCTTAAGATCAAAAGGTTGTATTCAAGAATTAGCTTTTGTAGAGCAAGTCCAAATATGTTTTTTATTTATAGTAGTTTTAAAAAATTGCAAATAACCTAATGCACAGTAACGTCATGTAAACACGGAATAATGTTGAAGTAAATTTTAATAGCTTGGTAGACAGATAGAGATTGACTTATAGTTATAAATTATGTGGGAAAACAGAAAAGTGGAAAACAATCACATACCCATTAGGCTTCTCACTTAAAATTTAAAACAGGTATGAAAGAAAGACTGGAAGGAAGTATATCAAAATGTGAATGGTGGTTCTTTTAGTGGTGAAATAATGGTTGTCCTACCTCAGTTTTCCAGTTTTGCAATATAGTTATGTTACTCAATTTTATGGTCTTTGTTATTTGGGGAAAAATCAGAAGCACTTGGTTGTAGTATTTGTAGATTTTATTTCTGTGAGAATATCATAGAATGTTACTTATTTTTTTTGTTAAAATGTTTAGAATTGATAGTTTATTAGGTGCCAGGTATTGTGCTAAGTGTATTACTAGATCATCTCACGTAATCCTCATTACAGCCTTTTAAAGTTTGTGCTGTTATTTTTAATTAGTAAAATAATGGAACCAGAATTCAACTTTAGGTCTATCTAACTAAAAGTAGTTCTCTTATCTGTATACTACTGTTTTCAGACACTGATGAGTGAAAATGAAATGGCAACCCACTCCAGTGTTCTTGCCTAGAGAATCCCAGGGACGGGGCAGCCTGGTGGGCTACTGTCTATGGGGTCGCACAGAGTCGGACACGACTGAAGCGACTTAGCAGCAGCAGGAACTAGAAGTAGTTTTCTTATCTGTATACTACTGTTTTCAGACTGTGAGGAGTAAGAATCACCATAGTAACTACTTTTTCTTGAATCTGCCCTCTGGAGATAAAGTAGGTGGAGCATCAGGATCTGCCTCTTAAATAAACAAGTCAGGTTAACTACACTTTGAGAAGGAAACAGTATTATACTCAGAACTGCTATCTATCAAAACACCAATGTAACATAGTTGGCACACTTAAGAAAAGGTTAAAAATGGGTTTGTTTTTTCTTTGGAATCTTAAAGCTTTTTGAGTTAAATCAGAAAGTTAGGAACTCCTTATCAGTGACCCACACAGCGGTATTCCTGTGTCACAAGTGAGAACTAGTACAGAACCACTTTTGTATTTAGCTTTCTTTCCTCAAAGGAATCAAAGAGAAACGTGGATTTTTTTTTCCTGGTCGATAGGGCCTTCACTCTGTGAATGAAGCAGTAAATTTCTTTTTCAGTTATGTGGTTATTATTTTGAGTCAGTTCTATTTGCCAAAAAATATGTACTACAAAAGAAGAATTGTATGGATCTAGAATCAAGTTTACAGTAGTATATTCTAATTAAGTAATTATGTTCAGTTACTGGTGAATGTGAGGGGAAATTATTTGAAATTCTATAGCACTATTCAAAAGATCAGAAAGGAGGTAAACAAATTAGGTGGGGTTTTTTTCCACTTTAGAATAAAAGAATGATATAAGGTATGTTTATAATAAATTCTAATAATTATTGCTTTA
This sequence comes from Tragelaphus eurycerus, assembly GCA_935064755.1. Lineage (NCBI taxonomy): Eukaryota > Metazoa > Chordata > Mammalia > Artiodactyla > Bovidae > Tragelaphus > Tragelaphus eurycerus. The sequence goes on from CAKXYN010000361.1 coordinate 113,525, forward strand.
ATTGTATAAAGGCATTTCTTTTGAAGAAGCTCCTGTTTTCTTCTGAGAAGTCTTCTTGGAGGGATTGCCCAGGTATGATAGTTGCCTTTTCTCAACTTTGACTCCATCTGTTATGTTATAAGTGATTCATGCAGCATTCATTGGCAGTAATTCAGTTGAAATTATCTGTTTGTAAAAAGTAAACTATCAGTTACTTTTTCGTGAGGTTGACTTTTTAAATATTCCCAGAAGTTTCATGAACAGTGACTCTAGATCTTAAAAATGTGTATTTTGTAATGTGGTTTTCCTAACTGAGAGGGGTAAGACAGGTTTTTACAACTAAGGGAAAAATCTTTTGGTGCACTGTTAAATGATAGCATACCATAAGGGAGAATCATTTATGTTTGTATTGTCTTATTTAGCTTTGAGCAAAAACTCAAAATTATCTTTGTATTGCTGAACCTTTTAGTATAACACTTTACACAGTGTGAATACTACTGCAGGTAATTCTGAGTTAAATCGCAAATGAAGCTTTCATGACTTCTGCAATATGATTAAATCAGAGAACTGTATGTGCTACCTGATAATAACAAACATTTGCATCCTTGACAATTTACACAGGTATTTTCTTTACTTACACTATTTTATGTGAACTCACAATGACTACTGAAAGAAGGTAGAATATATTATAATCGCAGTTTTGTATGTAAGGGCAGAACAGCTTTCATTCCAAACCATGCAGGTACATTCTACTAGTGGTTTTAATTTAATTTAAGAGATAAAGTGTCACTGTCATGTATTTTTAATTAATAACCGAAATGCAAAATAAGTTTCAGTAGAGAAGAAACAAAACTATTCAAAAGAGAATGTTACTAGCATGAACATTTTATTAAATTTCTAAAATTTCTTGCATAGAAACATTCATATTGATAAGAAATTTGTGTAGCATTGTCGTAAGTGTCATAAATGCTGTGGTGGCTAGAAAGTGAATAGGACAGTTCCAGTCTTTAAAGGACTCTTAGTTTATCTAGAGAGAGAGAGGAACCTCCCTTTAGCATAAAATTTTACATGGAGTATATAGCCATCTTATCCCCTTGGTTTGAAAGCTTCAGAAAGTGGTATTACTTCTGGAGACGAACACTACTCAAAAAGGGGAGGGTGGCTAAGGTTCAGGACAAAGTTGAGCATTTGTGCTATTTTTTATAAATGCCTGATGCTCAGATACCACAGTACAGTATCAGTGGTTTGTGTACTATGCGGCATAACTGCAACGGCCTCTGCTAATGAAATGGATTGTGTCATTGTATGTGCTGATGGTATATTATCTCATTATCCTTACCCCTGTGGGACTGGGAGATCAAAGACATGAGACTAATTCAAAAATGGGGAAAAACAGAGGTCTCCAGAGGCCCTTACAAGACCTGGTTCTACAAGAAGGGAATCCTCATGGCCGAAAGGCTCCGTTTGCAGCCTAAGAAAGGGATGATCAGTATCACCTTACTCCACATAGCATATTCTTTCCTCTGATGTTTAATTCTGCATTTTCCAGGATTCTTTTTCTCCTGAATGGAAATAGTCAATAGCAGTGACATTTTAACCCTCAAGCACATTGTTTTTATAAACTGTAATTGAAGATCAGTGGTTTATGGATTTCTGCCCCACTAAAAAATGCTCGATTTTCGTCACTAAATTAACACATTCTTAACATTGTTACTTGACAGGGTTTTTTTGTCCCCCACAGAGTAAACCATTGTAACTTATGCTTTGGTTATTTTTAGAGGAAGAGCGGAAGGAACTCCTTTGTCATACTTTGTGTGATATTTTAGAAAGTGCTGGTTGTGACAACTCGGGATCCTACTGCTTGGTTTCTTGGTTAAGAGGAAAAACAACTGAGGAAACCGCTAGTCTTTCTGGGAGCCCTGCACAGTCTAGTTGCCAAGTGGAACATTCTTGTAAGACACACTTTTTATTTCCTGAATTAATATCTTGTCTGTGTGTTTGAATAGAACTATTGAAAATTTTAAAGAGAGAACAAGGTTTAAACGTTGTATAAGATCTGATTTTTAGCCTAAGCTTACTTAATCCTTGAGCTTTGTTAGTTTTCGTTTCTCACTTGATGATTTTAATTGCTGGAGGATATTACATTTGTTTATTTTTTCTTTGATTTTTGGGGAAAAACCATAGGAACTGCATCTCTTAAAGTTAGTAAAAGTTCTAGTTAACCTACTTGATGACAGTCTCTTCAGCTTTGGAACTCTGATTTAGAAAGCTGAAAGAACATATTTCTGTTTTCTTTGCTTCAAATACTTTAGTGTTTTCCATGGTGTTGGGAAAAATGGGGAAATTATTATTATTATGACTGTTTTTTACATTAGGAAATGCCTTAATTATCTTCAGCTGTTTCCTGAAGCAAAGATGGGGACATTTTTCTTCCCTGTGTTGTTTCTTTTCCTCCTGAACTTTTTGGACATGGTTACTATAGATGAATTATTTTGAGATAGTTTTTTTATTATGAGTTTTAATTTTGTGTTCATTTAAGTTTTTCATACCTTGAAGATTTTTCTTAAAGAAAAATAACAGCTCTTCTTACTCACAAGTATTATATATTCTATACATTATATAGAATTATATATTCTATGGTTTTTAAAAATTCTTACATAGTTGACCTACAAACTGCCAGAATGAACTAGTAAGACTGTACTACAGATAAAGAGTTGCTTTTCTGGTTTTCTTTTTAGAAATTAACTTGCTTGTAGGTTACTTTTGGTAATTGGTAGTTGTAAGTGCCTTTATTAAATAAGTGACTTGTTTTACTTATAGTGCAATCCATTAACTTTCATCTCTGTGGAAACTGTAGACATCCAATTTCTAAAAAGTAAATTTCAGGTGCAATGGTACATATCTTGCTCTCCCTATAGGATTGTCTATGAGGCAAGTTGTCTCCTTGAGCCAACATGTCTCTATGATGTCAGCATCTTCTCTCTCTCACCTTTGCAGTTACAATGGCAAATTCTACTAAAAGTACATTTGCAAGGAATAATTTTTCAAATTTAAACAGTTGAATGATATTTCCTTTTAGGCCTTTCATATATAGCATTTCAAAAGGAATTTAATATATTTTTAGAGTTAAAGAAAACAAGTGGAAAATACTCACAAGGTTGATAATCAAAAAATGTCATTAAGGCTGGTTTTAAAATATTTTCCAGATTTTACTGGATTGCATAAAAGCATGTTTAATAGTTTTGTTTAGGATATTAAAATCTTAATAGGAATAGTTGATGAGGTTAGAAGTTGTTTTAAAGAATATGTGGCTAAAAGTACTCCATGTATTAATATTATAAGAAAATAGCTTTTTGCTAACATTTTTCATCAGTATCCTAGTAAACTGTGTGCTCACTGGATGTGCTGTTTATCTCTGTGTTGATGGGTTAAATTGTTCTAGGTTAAATGGCCTCATGATGTTAACTTTGGCACTTCAGTAACCTATGTGGGCATATTATATTGACTCCCCCTCCAAAAAACATTTTTTAGTAATTTTCCAATTTACTTTGTTTTATTTTTTAAATAGACATGAAATGAAACTATTATAAATTGATTTTTAATGTTATATAAATTTGAGAAGTTTTAGTAATTGAAAATTTAAAAATTCACATTAGATGTTGACAATGAAATGGACTTATATTAAGATTTATTCCATATAACAATCTGTTTTACCTGTTTTTTCCTTTATTCCCAGCTATGTTCTTTTTCTTGTGTTTTATATTTTTCTACCATCCTGCCTGCTGAGCTTTTTATTTTGCTTGCCTCTTTACTCTAAATTACTATCTCTATGTCAACTTTCATATTGTACACTCAGTAAAATTATTTAGATAATCAGGTACCACAGAGAAGTTAGTACAGTTTGGAGAAGATTAGGTAGAAGTTTTATTTTATCTTGCAATTTTAAATGTGAATGTTTTTCCCCTTGTCAGTATTACATTGTATACAAACATTAATTTCATTGGCTTTTGTGGTGTGTAGTTTTGGCTTCTGGTAATGCACACTTGTTTGCAGTAGTGAATACTCAGGTTCAATTTCAGTTTGTTTCCCACACACAAATCAAAAGATTGTTTAAATGAATCCATTTGGACTTTACAGATGTTAAAAAGTAATTCAAAACATTTGAAAATTAAATCTGGACTTTGAAAGGCTAAAATAATGTGACATGTTTTATTGTGAATCAAAATTTCACTTTTGAATACACAGTGAAACAGTTTCTTCAGTTCTCTAGTGAGGATTAGTATTTGAAAGTACTAATGTTTATTTAATAAGGTATATATGAAATTGTTCCTTGTGATTAATTAGAGGAGCATTTTGATCTGTGTAGGATCTCTGTAAAGACTTCATCTTTGTGGAGCTGAGACTATCTGGGTTCAGATCTCAGTTCTGCTGTTTATAGCTTTTTGCTCTTGGGAGGATTCTGCTTTGGGCCTCAGGTTCCTCTACTGTAAAATGGGGTAATAGGGCTGTTTGTGGATTAAATGAGGTTAAGGCCCATAGAGCATTTAAAAAGGGGCCTGGAACTTAGGACTGTGCTAAGTAAGCGTTACTTTTCATTTAAATGCTTTCTTTGATTTCCTTTGATTTCTTAAAATTTTATAATTTTATTAGTAAATATAATCTAAATAAGATGCTGAAAACTTGTCAACCGTTATACAAGTAAACGAGGAAACAAACTTAAAGCTGTTGTTGAACCTGTGTACTTTCAAAGTTCTCTGCCTTTTTATACACATTTGTTTAATAATGAAACATCAAGTCTAAAGATTTTATATTAGAGGAAGATTAGTTGTGAAGATTTGATTTGGCTCTAAGAAATGAAAGATGATTTAGAAGTGCAGAACACATTGCAATTATGTGTGAAGCACTATGATTGTCAATGCTTTCTCATATGTTATTAACTATTCTAGCACAACTGAATTTAAAGAAAATGTTTATTATTTAATCACCTTTCTACATTCTCAGTATTAAATCCATTTTAGTTCTATTCATGATACCTAAGTTGAAATATAAGTGGAAAATAAACTGAGAATTCTAAGGAGTAAGGAAAGAGGAAAACTTTTGATTGCTTAAAAGTATTTACAGCCTGCTGTGTGTATCTTGTGTCATTTATTTGCCATGTGTAGTGCTGAAAAGTGTCTTTTATGTATAGCTGCCTTGGCTGTCGAAGAGCTTGGCTTTGAGCGATTTCATGCATTAATTCAGTAAGTAACATTGGAACATTTAAAATACTTACCTTGTGGACACATTTGCCATTTTAAGTCTGTTCATACTGTGGAAAGGTACTTAGATTTGTATGCTTGAGGATTAATTTGTTTTCAGATTTTTTTAAAAAATAATAATTTGTCAATATGTTCTTAAAATATTCTGATTCCCAAATTAACTTTGGAAATACACCCTTTTATAACATTAAAGGCTTTTTCATCATTATAATGAAAAAACATTTTAGCTTAATGTTTCTCCAAGTGAAAATACAGATTTCTAGTATGATAAATATTTGTGTTATTGCTTATTGTCAAAATATGCTTTCTATAATTTTCATTAAAAGTGCCATATTTTCATTAGAGTATTTAAATTTTTTGTTGTGAAAGAAAAGGTAAGGATAGCTATGTTGGTAGAACTGTGAGTGGCATTTGATTTGAAATACAACGTTATTTTAAAAGAAGCCACAAATGTACACCTTATCTTTGGTGTTCACGTATTTGTTAAATACTTCTCAAGCTTTAAAACGTCAAGTTTCTTTGTTCTTAAACATATCCTAGAAGAGGACCACCTGATTCCTTAAATAACTGTGTGATCATTAAAGAAGTCATTGATGTCAGACAGTTCACCTAAGAGATGAAGAAGTTCCCTACCAAGTAGGCTTTCTATTTTAATGGTACCTATTACGTATAATGCGGAGAAGGCAATGGCACCCCACTCCAGTACTCTTGCCTGGAAAATCCATGGACGGAGGAGCCTGGTAGGCTGCAGTCCATGGGGTCGCAAGAGTCGGACATGACTGAGCGACTTCACTTTCTTTCACTTTCATGCATTGGAGAGGAAATGGCAACCCACTCCAATGTTCTTGCCTGGAGAACCCAGGGATAGGGAAGCCTGTGGGCTGCCGCAGGGGTCCACAGAGTCGGAACGACTGAAGTGACTTAGCATAGCATAGCATAGCATTACATGTAATGACAGTTGTCAGCAATAGCTTTGGCTTTTAATGGCTAAATTTATATTTGAAAATTTGAGACACAAAAATCTCCTGTTTGTATGTATGCATTTTAATGTAGAAGACAATTTTAAAATGTTCCCATTTATGAATGTGGTCAATCTCATCATCATGTTAATACTTAATTCTTTTTTCCCCCCAGAAAAAGATCATTCAGAAGTTTAGCAGAATTAAGAGATGCTGTCTTGGACCAGTATTCAATGTGGGGAAACAAATTTGGAGTATTGCTTTTTCTGTATTCTGTGTTACTGACAAAGGTTGGTTAAAGAAGATGTTTTTCTGATTTTTATTCATGTGAGTTTAGTATTTTTCCTGCTGCAGAAAGAAATTTTACTCCTGATGTTGTTTCTAAATCTCAGAATTGAAATCTCTTGTGCCAGTAATGAAGAATCAGTCTCTCTTTCTTCATTCACCTGTTACTTAACCACTTTTCAAGCTTCACCCATGATCTTCTAGACTGCAAAGATGTATCAGTAATGTTCTAATTATGAAGTGCAGTGAGGTCTTTGGTATTTTATTTTCTTTGATCATAGTGGAAGCACTTGACCCCTTAACCCCTTATGGAACAGCTGTATCTAACACTAGTCCCTTCTTAGCTTACCTGATAAATCACTATACTGGTTCTCTTTCTGTAATGCCTCATAATTACTTTTCTACTTATAGCTTCATTTCCATCTTTTCCTGTTAGTTACCTTTGTATCCTCTCAGCTTACCTTTATATGGTTCATTCTGACCTGTACACTTCTGGTCCTGCCCTTTTCTGCAAGTGCCAGCCTCACATCTCCAGCGACCTGTTTGGTCTGAGTTATCCTGCTGGATTTGCCATATCTGGAATCAGACTTCATTCACTTGATAAATGTTTATTGAGCATTGACTGTTTATTAGGGACTAAACTTACAATGTGGGGTACAATTTTTGTTTAATCATTCCTCTTCAATGTTGTAAACAAAAAAGTAGACACCTTAATAGTTACTTCCATTTTGACAGTGTTTTTGGTGTTTGTTTCATGCACAAAGTGTAGTGGAACAATAGAAGCCTTGCCTCAGTTCATATGGTGGAATCAAGGGCAGACCTTGTAGGCACCATTTGATGGATGGGGAGAAGTTTTCTGGACAGAATAACTATGGGAAGAAATTCCAAGCTGTGGGAACAACAGGTATAAAGACATTATCTTAGTTTAACATAATATACCAGAAAGGCAACTGTGGAAGATGAGAATGGCATATGTAAGAATTCTTGTGCCAAAATACTTAAAATCTCATTTCATGTGGCCAAAATTGGAACAAATCAAAAATTATGAGCAGTGGAGTAACGAGATCTTTCTGTTGCTAAAAGGTTCTTTAAACTGGTATCAGAGTTGTGCTGGAAGGAGTTGGTATGTGGATAATAAGACTAGAGTCAAGGAAACTGGAAAAGTAGTTACTGAAATAGGTGACCCTAAGCCAGAGCAGTGATCACGGAAATGGAAAGAAAAGGAGCATATGTTTTAGAAGCATGTTTTAAACTTAGAAATTTTAAATCATTTAGGAGCATATTTAAGAGAAAGAATGAAAAGTAGTTAGTAGTTGATTAGCAATGGGGACTGGCAGTGATGGCAGTCCCGAGGATGCCTGGTTTCTTAATGAGTTCATTGTGACTGTTCAGTACTCTCAAAGTTCTTATGCTCAAAACTTTTGATACCTCCTCTCTGTCTTGTCGTTCACAGCCAAGAAAACTGTCAGGCCTACTTCTTCCTTGACCTGGTCTTTGAAATAAAGTCCCCTCTCTCCCTAGTGATTTTTGGCACTTGATTATGTTATTCATTGTGACTTTATGATAGTCCATTGTGTATAGTTGTCTACAAGGAAGGCCACTGTGAGATCTTAAACTTGTTTGTATCCTTCTACAGTATTTCCACAATCATTACAATTTTGATTGTTGATTATCATCGCTTTAATTTTTAGAAATGGCCTATAATCAAATGGAATCAATGGTGAATAACACAGTGAATGGCAATTTATCTTTGTCATTTTGAAATTGATGGAGATAAAATGCCGAGGCCTTCTTGAACTTATCCAGTAGCTAGACCTTTAGGGATTTGGGTGATCTTTGGGGCGATAAAAAATATCAGAAAATTGGCTTTCAGGAAAATAAGAAACTCCTGCCCTCCTAGTTTACATTTTGTCAGTGCACATTTGAATGACCAATATGTAAGAACACACAAGCAGAAGAGAACCTTCCATTTTCTTATGTATGAGAAATACCTGTTGTGTATTTAAATGTATATCTTTATCATGTGTGTATATAGTGTTTTTATGATCTAAGAAAATACATCAGGTACCTCAGTAGGTATATTGGGTTCAAATTTAATTTCACCTGAAGTTAAATGAGTATTAACTTTCAGATAAAATAATTTTCTCCTCACTTCTCTTGAAACTTAAACACTCTGTTTCCCCCTCTCTGGCCCTCCCCCCGACCCCTTTAACTCACATACACTTTGGATCTGTTACCTGTTCTGATGTAGAGTACACAGAAGAAAAGATTCTAAGAATTAACTGCTTCTCAACCATTTTCATTTCAAACGCACCCCCCATTTCAAATCTGGGTAATTCTTTGGGAGAAAAGTTACTTATATAATTGTGTTTTATTAATTCATAGTATAAACTGGTTAGTTTTTAAACTACCATAATTTTCATTTTTAGTTTTAAAAATAAGCCAATGAATTCTTGGTTTCTTTAGGGCATTGAAAACATAAAAAATGAGATTGAAGACTCAAGTGAGCCTTTGATAGATCCTGTGTATGGACATGGCAGGTAATTAACTAAAATCTATTATTTCCGCACATGGACTTTAGGTTTTAGGACCGATAATATGCACATAAGATAAAACACTGAGTCAGATAATTTTGTTTGTTGGTACTGACAGCTTAAAGTCTCTGAGTATGAGCAGTCTTATGCTTTATACATTGCTTTTAGGTATGAAGTATTAACTTTCACTTTAGGATTATATATGCACTGGGTTTATTGTAGCAATTAGTTTCTTTTAGGATGACAATGGGAATATTTTAACAAATTCTGCTTGATAGTGCATTCATGAAATTTTCTAATAGATGAAATTTGCTCACTTTAACTTAGAAATAAGTATACCCGTGTGTATTTGTGAATGCTTTCCCTATTGGGAAACATTTTTTTTTTTTATTTTTCTCTGAGAAAACCCTGCCTCTCAAGCTTTTTATAGCTATTTATGCTAAAAATTGATGACACAATGACTGATTGTTAACTCACTCCAAAACATATTTCCTGTAGATCTTTCTGCCCCAGAGATTAAATTCACATGTCTTGCATCAAACACAAAATAATAAAAATTATATATGTATTTTAAGGTGATTATAAATAAATTAACAGTCTAAGTATCATTTTTTTAATCTATTTAAATATGATGTCTGGAATAAACTTATTAAATTTATATGATTATATAGAACAACAAACGCCATTGTGGTGACACAGGAAGTGATACATTTAGCAAGGTTGTGTATAATATGAGAACTGTAAGGTTTTTCTGTTTTTTAAACAACATAATTTAATGTAAAAAGTCATGATTTTATGCTTTATCATAAGAATAATTTGTTTTGAAAATTAGAATATTCATACTTTAATTACTTTTTAATCTTTATTAATAGCCAAAGTTTAATTAACCTCCTGCTGACAGGACACGCTGTTTCTAATGTATGGGATGGTGATAGAGAATGCTCAGGAATGAGTAAGTGTATTTATTCTTTGTTGTGTTTATTTTATTTATGATGAGTATTCCACTAAAATGCAGTTGATTGTTGATTTATCTGTTTAATGGCTCTGTGTTACTTAGAGGTTAAGATAAATGCTTTAGTATAGAGGAATCCCTTACAGTTTTCACAGCACTATAACATGAAGAGCATAGACTCTGGAGGCTGACAAACTTGGGTTCAAATCACAAGTATATGACTTGAGTCAAGTTACTTAAGCCTTTAGCTTTCTCTAATATAAAATTAGGATTATAGGACTAACTTGCTTAGAAAAAGTAATAGGTCTTTGTATATGTGTAAAGTTAAAATGTATATATATGTAAAGTTTGTACTCTGTCTGTAAGTCAAAAACACAATTGAATTTTGCTTAAAATTGAAAAATTATATGAGTATCGTGATTTGAAGTATTGAAGAGTCTAGTGGTTTTTTTCCTGTATTTTAAGGTTTGTAATTTCCTTTAAAATGCTGGGTAAATTTAAGGTTGTCTGAGAATTTTAAACCACCGTCACCTCCATCTCTGGTCTCAACTATTTCTTTCGTATACCTTCATATGTTGCCAGGAACGTTGAAGTCAAGCACCTTTGGTCAATCCATCTAGTTAAGGAGAGCTGATATACAGTTCTGAAAAAGATTCCCTGTAACTTATTGTTACTTGGTCAGTCTGAATTCATTTATTTGTTCCTTCAACATACATTGAATAACTACCATGTATTTAATCCTGCCAGTTAAAGGCATGTCAGATTCTCAAGTATGTAATACTTGAAGTGTGTAATATAGAACAGAAATCATCATGACTCCTGTAGTTCACAAGGAAGTTTAATTTTTCTCCTAAAATTGGATAAAACTGTCAACAAATGACAGAAGCAAATATTATGACTGAGAAAATAATAGTTACTGCTTTCTGCTCCCATTTAAATGAATGAATCTTGATCTTAAATTTTCTCGAATTTTAGAAAAACATGGAGTTAATAGAAACATGAAAGAATACAATATTGGGGGAAAATATCAATAAAAATAATGAATTTCAAAATTGAAAAGCACCTTAACACCATCCAACCTTTCACTTAACTATTTAAGAAATCTAAGAGGTACCCTTCCATCCTACATTAGCTAATGTATACAAAATTATCTCAGTGATGAGGTGAAAATGAGAACCTAGTTTAGGTGATTTCTGGTAAAGGTCAAAGTTCAAACAGGAAAATTCACTGACAAAAAAAGTAGTGAGGTGAATTGAGCCCATCCTGTTCTTGAGCCCTCATTCTGATTGAGAGCTTAAAGTAGTCAACCCTGCTAGTCAGAGGCATTTCAGATTTTCAAGTCTTCCTTAGGCTTTTCATCATGCTATATATGGGTTGGCCCAAAAGTTCGTTTGGGTTTTTCCATTACATCTGAAAAACTTTTTGGCCAACCCAATACTTAACAGGATATTGGTCAGCTATCCAGTTTAGGATGTTGATACATACTAATTCATCCTTGTCTGTTTCTTGAAATACTAGCTGTCAAAGCTATTGTCTTGCAGTGTTTTAAGTATAGTTTAAATATCAAAACTAAGCAATGACTTTAAAATATTATCTTGGAAAAGAAAATAGACATGGTATATTTCTTGCATTCTCCCTTAATTGTTATGAATGTTGACTTAAGGTTGAATCTGTTTTCATTCACCAAAATTAAAATGAAAATCCATACATTCATTCAGCATTTATTGGATATTTTTCTGTCTGACAACATGGGGGGAGATTGTGATATACGTATTATACAAAGAAAAATTATAATTAAATAATTACTAGTTTTGCAAATCTTTAGGCAAGCTGCTTTACTTCTCTTGTCTGCGGTTTCCTTATTTATATAACTCAGGGAGGTAATACCTTCCTTAAAGAAATGTTAGATTATGACGATTAAGATTCAATTTCTAAAATGCCTCAACCAGCTCATGGGAATACTTGGCCTTTTCCTCAAAAGAGGGAAAACAAGAACATGAGCACAGGTAATTATAATGCAAGGCAAAATGAACACAAGTTGAAGTAAAGTATGATAGAAGTTCAAGGAAGGGAGGAAACCTTTCCTATTCTGTTTGCCTTGGAATGAGTGGGGAGCCATTAAGTAGGAGTGGCCATTTTAATGAGGCCACATGGAATGAGAGAGAGGGAAACATAATAGGTTTGTGTCTAGAGACAGGAAGACAGACCAGTCTGATTAGAGCAGTGTATCTTAATCCCGACTATGTGTTGTCACTTAGGAAGCTTAAGAGTAAGTCAGTGCTCAAACCCCAGCTGAGAATGAAAAAACAAATTAGAATTTCTAGGTAGTGGGGTCTGGACATGATAATTTAAAAATTACCTGTACATAATTAGAATGTACAGCCAGATTTGAGGAGATAAAAGCATTGACTGTGAAGAAGACAGAAAAGATCATAAATGTAAGGTTGGGTAAGAAACCACAGAGGACCTTGATACTGAGAAGTTTAAACCTTAGTTGTCAAGTGTTAGGAAGAGAGTCATTGAAGGCATTTAAGCAGAGCAGTAACATAAGACAAAATAAGAACTTGAACCTGTCAGCTTGTATGCATAGGAATGGGATGGGATGACAGGTCACAAACTAGAACAGATAGTCAGTGGGTGGGAAGTAACAAGATGAAATAGGTGGGGCGAAGGAAGAGAAAGAGAGCCGCTAGAATTATGTACTGTGTGCCAAGCAATATGTTTTGGATGTGTATCTTCTCAACCTCAATTTATAGTTAAGAAAACCGAGGCTTAGGTCATGAAGGTCATAGAATAAAGGAAACTAAGGCACCAAATTAAGTATCTTATTTCATGCAAACAAGCTGGAGTTTAAACCACAGTTGTCTGGTTCCCTTACAACCAGCATACTTACTCATCATGATAAACAGCCTATTAAACCACACTTAACAGAGTTTTCAGTGTGAAAATAAATATATAAGACGATAGAGAAGAATTTCATTTTATATAATTTCATAATAGCCCTAAGAGGTAATTTTTTGCCTCATTTATAGAGAGAAGCAGAGATTGAAAATTTTATCCAAAGTTTTGTGTGTGTGTGTGTGTGTGTGTGATACAGAGTTAAGTGAATGAGCCATGCTGAATTTCTCAATCAAGGAGAATGAGGACTCAAGCTATGAATTTAGCAGTTAATGAGGGCTTTCCCTTAAAAGAGCAATTGAGATAGAATCCATAGCATAAGGAATAAATATTTTAGGAACTCAGGCAAGGACATTTTGCTGGTGAAAGGATGGAAAGAGGAGTTCATTGCCTAGTCATAAGACCAAGAGATGGTATATACCAGTTTTGTTTTAAGGCATGGAAGACTCCTAAATTGTCTGTTAGGAGGAAAACTCTTTTAATAGAAGAGATAGTAAATGGAGTTGATAGTAACAGTGATGTTGGAAAGATACACAGTTCTTCTAAAACAAGAAGAAAGAATGTATTGAGAAAAGAAAAAGAAAAAGGCATTTTGAGGTATCAAATATTTAAATTGGGAGAACTTTTGAGAGTTTGAATTTGTCCACTGACAATGAATGGACAAAGTTAGAGGCATGTAAAGGAGAATGAGTTTACATCCACTGCTTTAAGAAGGAGTATAAAGATGAATTATTGAAAGGAATGTGTAAATGTGCAATCAGAATTAAGAGCTGAGATGAGGTTTACATAGAATTATTTAGAGTGGATCCAAATAAAGGTTACAGTTAGGCTTCTGTTCTTTTTCTTTTTTTTAACTAATAGATTTATTGAGATAAAATTCACATAATTTACACATCTGCCATTTAAAATGTATAAGTCACTGGTTTTTAATATGTTCTTGAGTTGTGCAGTCATCACCATATCAGTTTCAAAACATCTGTATCATAAAAGAACCCTTAAACCCATAAGTAGTCACTTCCCCTCAGCCACCATTAATCTGCTTTCTATCTCTGTTGATTTGCCTATTCTGGACATTTAATAGAATCATGTAATATCTCAACTTCTGTACCAGTTTATTTCAGTTAGTGCAGTATTTTAAAGGTTCATCCCTATTTTGGCATGAACCAGCACTTGACTCCATTTTACTGAAAAATATTTCATTCTATAGCTTATAGCATATTTTCTCATTTTCTTTTTTCATTCATCAGTTGATGGACATTTGCTTTGTTTCCACTTGGCCGTGATGAGTAATGTGGTTAGTAACATTTATGTACAAATGTTAATGAGAAGATGTTTTTATTTTTCTTTAGCATCTACCCAGGAGTGAACATCTTCGGTCATATGATAACTGCGTTTATTTAACCTTTTGAGGAATACCTGTTAAACGTTCATATGCCAAATTACCTTTGGAAATTTGCTTTACCGACTAGAAGAGTGTAAACTTACGCCTGCAGTGTGTAGTTCCTGTTTTTCTACATCCTAATCAGCACTCAGAACTCTCACTCTTTAATATTTTTGTCAGTTCATTGACACTTGGTACCCTATTTTGATTCACATTTCTCTGATTCCTAGTGAACCTGCAGCTAATCATCTTTTCATATGTTTGTCAATTTTTAGTGTTTTCTTTTTCTGGGAATTGTCTGTCTTTTGGCATTTTAGAAGGAGAGGTTATTTTACCTATAATTTCTAGGGGTACTTTATAAAGTCTTAGTTCTTTATGTATTAAATCTGTGTTGTAGATACTTTCAGCCATTTCTGTCTTCTTTGACTTTGCCACTGCTACCTTTTATATACCAAAGCTTTTGTATTTGATGAAATTAAATCATTTGATCTCTTCTTTTAGGGCTTCTGGGTTTTGTGTGTTTTTTTTTACATTTTTTTCTGTGTATCTGTTCTGTATTTCTCCCACCCCAAGGTTAAAGCTAGCACTGCCTAGTATTTTCTTCAAATGCTTTGGTAGGCTTTATTTCTTTTTAATGTTTATCCCGTTAATCCATCTGGATTTTATTTATTTATGAGTGGTATGAGATAGGGATCTACCTTTTTATTTTTTCCCAAAGAATTACCTAATATCCCAATTCTAACTTCCCTAGTGGCTCAGATGGTAAAGAATCTGCTTGCAGTGCAGAAGACCTAGATTCAGTCCCTGGGTTGGTAAGATCCCCTGGAGAAGGGGCAGGCCACTCCAGTATTCTTGCCTGGAGAATTTCCAGAGATGTCTGGTAGGCTACAGTCCATAGGGTCGCAAAGAGTTGGACACTACTGAGGGACTAACACACACAGAAGTAGCTAGATAAAATGCAGAGCTCCCAGTTAAATCTGAATTTCAAATAAGCAGTCCTTTTTAGTGGAAGCATTATCTTGTTTAGTATTTGGACTGTACTTATACTGAAAATTTTTATTTTGTATCTGAAATTTAAATATAACTGGGCAGATTGTATTTTTATTGGCTGAAATTGGCAACCCTGGCTAGATGCCAACTCTGTAGCAACCTGACTTCTCAAGAATATAACAACCAGTTATTAGTGGGTCTTTAAAAAGCTCTTCACTTCAAAAATAGATTTCACAAAGTTCATGGCTCAAAGTGCATGTAACTTTACCTGTAAGTGAGATGAACCAAGCCTTTTTTTTTTGTATTTTTTAAAATTTTAGGTATTCTAGCATTATTAAAAAAGCCCTCCCCCCTCCGTTTTTAAACTATAGATTCTTTTAAAAATTTTTGTTGGAGTATAGTTGCTTTACAATGATGTTCAGTTCAGTTCAGTCGCTCAGTCGTGTCCAACTCTTTGCAGCCCCATGAATTGCAGCACGCCAGGCCTCCCTGTCCATCACCAGCTCCCGGAGTTCAATCAAACTCAACGTCCATCGAGTCAGTGATGACATCCAGCCATCTCATCCTCTGTTGTCCCCTTCTCCTCCTACCCCCAATCCTTCCCAGCATCAATCTTTTCCAATGAGTCAACTCTTCACATGAGGTGGCCAAAGTACTGGAGTTTCAGCTTTAGCATCATTCCTACCAAAGAAATCCCAGGGCTGATCTCCTTCAGATTAGACTGGTTGGATCTCCTTGCAGTCCACGGGACTCTCAAGAGTCTTCTCCAACACCACAGTTCAGAAGTATGAATTCTTCAGCATTTAGCCTTCTTCACAGTCCAACTCTCATATCCATACATGACCAACCACAGGAAAAACCATAGCCTTGACTAGACAGACCTTTGTTGGCAAAGTCATGTCTCTGCTTTTCAATATACTAACTAGGTTGGTCATAACTTTCCTTCCAAGGAGTAAGCGTCTTTTAATTTCATGGCTGTAGTCACCATCTGCAGTGATTTTGGAGCCCAGAAAAATAAAGTCTGACACTGTTTCCACTGTCTCCCCATCTATATCCTATGAAGTGATGGGACCAGATGCCATGATCTTCGTTTTCTGAATGTTGAGTTTTAAGCCAACTTTTTCACTCTCCTCTTTCACTTTCATCAAGAGGCTTTTTAGTTCCTCTTCACTTTCTGCCATAAGTGTGGTGTCATCTGCATATCTGAGGTGATTGATATTTCTCCCAGCAATCTTGATTCTAGCTTGTGTTTCTTCCAGCCCAGCGTTTCTCATTATATACTCTGCATATAAGTTAAATAAGCAGGGTGACAATATACAGCCTTGACGTAGTCCTTTTCCTATTTGGAACCAATCTGTTGTTCCATGTCCAGTTCTAACTGTTGCTTCCTTACCTGCATACAAATTTCTCAAGAGACAGATCAGGTGGGTCTGGTATTCCCATCTCTTTCAGAATTTTCCACAGTTGATTGTGATGCACATAGTCAAAGACTTTGGCATAGTCAATAGAGCAGAAATAGATGTTTTTTGGAACTCTCTTGCTTTTTCCATGATCCAGTGGATGTCGGCAATTTGATCTCTGGTTCCTCTGCCTTTTCTAAAACCAGCTTGAACATCTGGAAGTTCATGGTTCACATATTGCTGAAGCCTGGCTTGGAGAATTTTGAGCATTACCTTACTAGCGTGTGAGATGAGTGCAATTGTGCCGTAGTTTGAGCATTCTTTGGCATTGCCTTTCTTTGAGATTGGAATGAAAACTGACCTTTTCCAGTCCTGTGGCCACTGCTGAGTTTTCCAAATTTGCTGGCATATTGAGTGCAGCACTTTCACAGCATCATCTTTCAGGATTTGAAATAGCTCAACTGGAATTCCATCACCTCCACTAGCTTTGTTCGTAGTGATGCTTTCTAAGGCCTACTTGACTTCACATTCCAGGATGTCTGGCTCTAGGTAAGTGATCACACCATCCTGAATATCTGGGTCATGAAGATCTTTTTTGTACTGTTCTTCTGTGTATTCTTGCCATCTCTTCTTCATATCTTCTGCTTCTGTTAGGTCCATACCATTTCTGTCCTTTATCGAGCCCTTCTTTGCATGAAATGTTCCCTTGGTATCTCTCATTTTCTTGAAGACATCTCTAGTCTTTCCCATTCTGTTCTTTTCCTCTCTTTCTTTGCATCGATCGCTGAAGAAGGCTTTCTTATCTCTTCTTGTTATTCTTTGGAACTCTGCATTCAGATGTTTATATCTTTCCTTTTCTCCTTTGCTTTTCTCTTCTCTTCTTTTCACAGCTATTTGTAAGGCCTCCCCCAGACAGCCATTTTGCTCTTTTGCATTTGTTTTCCATAGGGATGGTCTTGATCCCTGTCTCCTGTACAGTGTCACAAACCTCATTCCATAGTTCATCAGGCACTCTATCTATCAGATCTAGGCCCTTAAATCTATTTCTCACTTCCACTGTATAATCATAAGGGATTTGATTTAGGTCATACCTGAATGGTCTAGTGGTTTTCCCTACTTTCTTCAATTTAAGTCTGAATTTGGCAATAAGGAGTTCATGATCTGAGCCGCAGTCAGCTCCTGGTCTTGTTTTTGCTGACTGTATAGAGCTTCTCCATCTTTGGCTGCAAAGAATATATAATCAGTCTGATTTCGGTGTTGACCATCTGGTGATATCCATGTATAGAGTCTTCTCTTGTGTTGTTGGAAGAGGGTGTTTGTTATGACCAGTGCATTTTCTTGGCAAAACTCTATTAGTCTTTGCCCTGCTTCATTCCACATTCCAAGGCCAAATTTGCCTGTTACTCTAGGTGTTTCTTGACTTCCTACTTTTGCATTCCAGTCCCCTATACTGAAAAGGACATATTTTTTGAGTGTTAGTTCTAAAAGGTCTTGTAGGTCTTCATAGAACCATTCAACTTTAGCTTCTTCAGCGTTACTGGTTGGGGCATAGACTTGGATTACTGTGATATTGAATGGTTTGCCTTCGAAACAAACAGAGATCATTCTGTCGTTTTTGAGATTACATCTAAGTACTGCATTTCAGACTCTTTTGTTGACCATGATGGCTATTCCATTTCTTCTGAGGGATTCCTGCCCACAGTAGTAGATATAATGGTCATCTAAGTTAAATTCACCCATTCCAGTCCATTTCAGTTCGCTGATTCCTAGAATGCCGACATTCACTCTGGCCATCTCTTGTTTAACCACTTCCAATTTGCCTTGATTCATGGACCTGACATTCCAGGTTCCTATGCAATATTGTTCTTTACAGCATCAGACCTTGCTTCTGTCCCCAGACATATCCACAGCTGGGTATTCTTTTTGCTTTGGTTCCATCCCTTCATTCTTTCTGGAGTTATTTCTCCACTGATCTCCAGTAGCATATTGGGCCCCTACTGACCTGGGGAGTTTCTCTTTCAGTATCCTATCATTTTGCCTTTTCATACTGTTCATGGGGTTATCAAGGCAAGAATACTGAAGTGGTTTGCCATTCCCTTCTCCAGTGGACCACATCCTGTCAGATCTCTCCACCATGACCCGCCCATCTTGGGTTGCCCCACGGGCATGGCTTAGTTTCATTGAGTTAGACGAGGCTGTGGTCCTAGTGTGATTAGATTGACTAGTTTTCTGTGAGTATGGTTTCAGTGTGTCTGCCCTCTGATGCCCTCTTGCAACACCTGCCGTCTTACTTGGGTTTCTCTTACCTTGGGTGTGGGGTATCTCTTCAGCAAAGTGCAGCCGCTGCTTCTTACCTTGGACGAGGGGTATCTCCTCACCGCTGCCCTTCCTGACTTTCAACATGGGATAGCTCCTCTGCTATATCATAATCAGCTGTACATATACATGTATCCCCTGTTTTTTAGATTTCCTTCTCATTTAGATCACCACAGAGCATCAAGCAGAGTTCCCTGTGCTATACAGTAGGTTCTCCTTAAATTAGTTACCTATTTTATGCATAGTAGTGTATATATGTCTATCCCACCCTCTCAATTCATCCCACCCTCCTTCCCCTCGTAGTAACCAGAAGTTTTTTCTCTACTTCTGTGTCTCTAGTTCTGCTTTCAGATAAGACACAGGTGTACCATTTTTCTAGATTCCACATATATGTATTACTATATGATGTTTTTCTTTTTCTGATTGACTTCACCCTGTATGACAGTCTCTGGTTCCATCCACATCTCTGCAGATGGTACAGTTTCATTCATTTCTGTGGCTAAGTAATACTCCTTTGTGTGTAGATTCTTTACATACTCAGTGACCTTACATAGTTTTACCCCAGCTTATATTTTCAGCCGTCATGAACTTATCGATGCTTGAACAAAATCATGCTACTTACTTTCATTTCTTTGTGCATGCTGCTCCTTGTGCCTGAAGACCTCTATCCCTCCTGTCTCTGCTTGGCCAATCCTTCAGCTGCCACTGCTTGTGCTGTCTCCAGGAGTCCCCTGAGTCCCACAGCTGCTGGTCATCTGTCTGGTCTCTGAGCATTTTGCCTTCATCATACTTACCAATTCTACATTGTCACCTGCTGTCAAGTTTTTTTTTGGGGGGATGGGGCTGGGATTTGAGTTTTTTTAAATTGTAGTAAGAACATTTAACATGAGATCTACCCTTGCAACGAATTTTTAGAGTATGGTATTATTTATAGGTATGAGATTGTACAGCAAAACTTATATTTGTCTTATATAAGTGAAACTCTCCTATCTGTAGAATAGCCTCTCCACGTTTCCTCCTCCTCTAGCTCCTATCAGCACCATTCTACTTTCCGCTTCTCTGAGTTTGTTTTAGATACCTCATCTCAGTGGAATCACGCAGTGTTTCTCCTTCTACTACTGGCGTATGTCAGTTAGCCTAAGGTCCTCAAGGTTCATGTATGTGCACATAAGATAAGATTTCCTTTTTTTGTAAGCCTGAACGGTTGCTAGACATTTAGATTGTCTGTTTCTCAGCTGCTGTGAACAGTGCGGCAGTGAACATGGGAATATGGATATCTCTTTCAGATCCTCATTTCACTCTTTTCAATTAAATACACAGAGGTGGAACTGATGGATCATACAGTGGTTCTATTTTTAATTTTCGGGGGCAACCTGCATCCTGTTTTTCATGTTAGATTCCCACCAACAGTGAACAAGGATTCTACACATCCTCCTCAACACTTACTTATCTTTTCTGTTTTTGAGAATGGTTATCCTAACATTGTGGTTTTGATTTCCTCCTCTCTGATGATTGGGGGTATTGATATTCAGCACCTTTTCATACACTGTTGGCCATATGTATATATTCTTTAGAGAAATGTCTAAGTCTTTAGCCCAGATTTTTTTGTTTAGCAATTTGTTTGGTTTGGGGAGTTACTTTTTTTTATAGTGAGTTTTAGGGATTCCTTATTTGTTTTAGGTGTTAACCCCTCATCAGAAACACAGTTTGCAGAGAGGTTCTTCTTTGTCTTCATAGTCCTGGTGATGCCTTTGTATTCCCACACTGTGCTTAACATTGTTCTTTTCAATACTTGGCCCTCAGGATGCTTGTTAAATAAATATAGTGCAGGTATGTGCTTTCCAAGTCAGTATCAAGTTTGAAAGGCCTAAGAAGGACTTCTATAGACACCCTGACAGTAGTGAGAAGTGATAGTTGGGAGCAGAGAAGGGTACAGAGAAGCAAACTCATCAATATATGAAACTCTGCAATTTGATACAGTCTGACTGACTGAACACAAAGGTGGATAGACACTTAATCATGGTTAGTCTTAATTGCTGGAGAAGGCAATGGCCACCCACTCTAGTACTTGCCTGGAAAATCCCATGGACAGAGGAGCCTGGTGGGCTCCAGTCCATGGGGTCGCTGAGGGTCGGAGACGACTGAGCAACTTCACTTTCATTTTTCCCTTTCATGCATTGGAGAAGGGAATGGCAACCCACTCCAGTGTTCTTGCCTGGAGAATCCCAGGGATGGCGGAGCCAGGTGGGCTGCTGTCTGTGGGGTTGCACAGAGTTGGACACGACTGAAGTGACTTAGCAGCAGCAGTCTTAATTGCTCCACTAAAAATAAGAAGAAAGTTCTGAAATATAATGACAGAATTATTAGAATTTTCTGCAAACTTAAACAGATTTTTTGGAGACTTAGTGAGAAAAGTGTAGTTAGTGTAACTAAATTCTTTAAATTTTAATATGTGAGAATAGTATGTCTTCACTGTAATTATAACTTTGTACAATAATAAATATTATTAATGAGCACTTTAGCTATCAAAATAAGATAAAAATTTTATGTACATAGGAGAGATACATTTTAAAAATATTACCATTCAAACAACATGGCTAAACATGTGATTACTGACTGCATCTGAATAATTCATTATTCAAGAGTTTTGAAAGCTGATTTGGTGTATTTAGTAGCATGATATTATAAATATAGTATTCCAGACATCTGTAAGGAAATAGATGATGTAGTAATCAAGTCATAACACTAGGTGGTGGTAACTGATTTTAGAAATAAAAATGTAAAACTGTTTCTTAACACGTATTATTTGAACTTGAGAATATTTAGTGCTCCTTAATTTTCAGAATGAAGAGGAAGAAAAATTTTCAAAGTCTGTGGGGTACCATCTCTTCCTATCTGGGTTGCTAGCCCTCACTTTCTCTTTTTAATCTGAATGCTATGACAATGATTTTCAGATTTCTTGGTCTCATGACCTTTACACTGTTAAACATTATTGAGGATCCAAAAAAGCTTTTGCTTATTTGGTTTATAAGAAAATAATAATCACTGTTTTTGGGGTTGTTAAAAATTAAGACAGAGAAATAAGTCTAAAAGGAACTTAGACATCCCTGAGAATTCTAAGCAAAACTTGGAAACTGTAGCTATGTCTCCTCTGTGCCTGTAAGAAGCTAGTGAGAAATACAAACTACGTGTATACATGTCTTCTATTAATTTTGAATTTACAAAAATTAAAGCTTAAACGGGGAAGGCAATGGCACCCCACCCCAGTACTATTGCCTGGAGAATCCCATGGACGGAGGAGCCTGGTGGGCTGCAGTCCATGGGGTCGCTAAGAGTCGGACACGACTGAGCGACTTCACTTTCACTTTTCACTTTCATGCATTGGAGAGGGAAATGGCAACCCACTCCAGTTTTCTTGCCTGGAGAATCCCAGGGACGGAGGAGCCTAGTGGGCTGCCGTCTGTGGATCGCACAGAGTTGGACACGACTGAAGCGACTTAGCAGTAGCAGCAGCAAAGCTTAAACAACCTATTCTTGGTTTACACCATCTAGATGTTGTGCTTAAGGATACATAGTCAAATATTTACAACAAAGCAAATAAGTTGATATTATTACATTAATTGATAAAAACATGATATCCTACAGGAATATGGATGATACGTAACCAAATAATAAAAAGGATGTAGAGTTATATATATGTTGTTTTTATAGTGGACGTAATTTTTAACTAGAAAAAAGATTCTTTTTAGAAATATGTATGGTCCCAAATTACTATTACAAATTACTGTTACCCAAGTTACTATTATCTTGACACTTAATGTATTTTAGCTGAAAGCTGTAGTGTATGAAAAGAATTTATTACCATTACAGTTACATTTTGGATGTGGAATAGTCTGTCTTTTCATTTTCTGTGCTTTTTCTGCTCTTTCTTATCCATTTCCATGATCATGCTGGTGATTCCCTAAAGCTTTGTATCAGTTCTGACCTCTTTTTCCATGTTCTTGAACCCTACTTCTAGTAATGTACCCATTTCTCTCTAGAAGTCCTCAAGGTCAATTGAGTCCTCCAACTCAATTCTACTTGTCTAAAACCAAACTCATGCTCTCTCTTCATAC
Organism: Tragelaphus eurycerus; assembly: GCA_935064755.1. Lineage (NCBI taxonomy): Eukaryota > Metazoa > Chordata > Mammalia > Artiodactyla > Bovidae > Tragelaphus > Tragelaphus eurycerus. Next base: position 136,592 of record CAKXYN010000361.1, read on the forward strand.
CACTTTAGAACCTAATTCTTTATTCTCTCTCTCAGTCAGTCACCATTTATCAGGTTCCCTAGGCTAGAAACCTTTATGGAAGCTTTGACAAATTTTTTACCCCTTGATTACATTGATTTTTCATACTTCTTTGGCATTTATTCTCTTTAAATTTTCTTCGTATCCTCTTCTTGGCCTGGAAAATTCCTACATATGCTTCAGGATTCAACTCAGATGTTAACACTTGCATGCACCTGCATCTGGTCCCATCATTTCATGGGAAATAGATGGGGAAACAGTGGAAACAGTGTCAGACTATATTTTTTTGGGCTCCAAAATCACTGCAGATGGTGATTGCAGCCATGAAATTAAAAGATGCTTACTCCTTGGAAGAAAAGTTATGAGCAACCTAGATAGCATATTGAAAAGCAGAGACATTACTTTGCCAACAAAGGTCCGTCTAGTCAAGGCTATGGTTTTTCCAGTAGTCATGTATGGATGTGAGTGTTGGACTGTGAAGAAGGCTGAGCGCCAAAGAATTGATGCTTTTCAACTGTGGTGTTGGAAAAGACTCTTGAGTCCCTTGGATTGCAAGGAGATCCAACCAGTCCATTGTGAAGGAGATCAGCCCTGGGATTTCTTTGGAAAGAATGATGCTAAAGCTGAAACTCCAGTACTTTGGCCACCTCATGTGAAGAGTTGACTCATTGAAAAAGACTGTGATGCTGGGAGGGTTTGGGGGCAGGAGCAGAAGGGGACGACAGAGGATGAGATGGCTAGATGGCATCACTGACTCTATGGACGTCAGTCTGAGTGAACTCCTGGAGTTGGTGATGGACAGGGAGGCCTGGCTTGCTGTGATTCATGGGGCTGCAAAGAGTCAGACCTGACTGAGAGACTGAACTGACTGACCGACCCTAACACAGTAAACAGATGCTCTTAACACCACTGTAAGATGTGTGTGTTCATCTGAACAAAGGGCACAAGTTTTCTCATCTGTCTCCTTTGATAAGCTCTTAGCCTTTGTAAGGGTTTCCCTTGTAGCTCAGTGGGTAAAGAATCTGCCTGCAATACAGGAGACCTGGGTTCGATCCCTGGGTTGGAAGATCCCCTGGAGAAGGAAATGGCTACCCACTCCAGTATTCTTGCCTGGAGAATCCCATGGACAGAGGAGCCTGGGGGGCTACAGCCCATGGGGTCGCAAAGAGTCAGACACAACTGAGCAACTAACACTAGCCTTTGTAAAGCAGGTACTGTGTTCTGTTCTTCATTATTCCCCAGTCTTAAGCTGCTGCTTGTGTTTATTTAGAGGAGAAAGGGATGATATCAAATGTCTATCAAAAGTTAACATTGAATATAAAGTTTTATAAATGCATTTAATGTACATACAAAGGCTCTATTACCTAATCTCTTGGTATTTTATAATGAATAGGACTATCATGATGACTTGATGTGAACTCTTAACAGTAAATATATGCTAGACTTTTAAAGTACAATTTTGGGTAAAAGTTTTGGTGTAGAACATATCTATGTATGTGTACATATGTATTTATATTGAGGTGCTTTTCAGATCTGTATGCTAATGCATTGCTGACTTTTTGTTGCAGAACTTCTTGGTATACATGAACAAGCTGCTGTAGGATTCTTAACACTCATGGAAGCTTTAAGATACTGTAAGGTAAGTTTATTTTTAAGGTACTTTGAATGGTTTTTATTCACTTGTCCACTGTTACAGAGAGCATTTTTCTCTTATGACAGCATATTTTAGTTTACTGCTGATAGTGTATACTCTCAATTCCTTTTTCATCACCCTTTCTGAACTGACAGGCTTATCATGGATAGAGTTAAGCTGGCCGATCATGCTGAGTTTCCTATTTGTTTAGGCTCATTCCTTTTGAGGGTCAGAGGCAGAACCCACTTTGAAATAATTTATGAACACAGATATCCATTATTGAATATAAATGAAGCTTTTGATAAACTGAGGGAGGTGAATGTCCTATTTGACCTTCCATACTAACAGTATGTTTCACTGAAACAACGTGATACTTTGTCAGGCATAGTAAAACAACTTGCTAAATGCCTGAAATTCTAACTTTTGTCTATTTCATCTGAAAAATAATTTCACACAAATAGAAGAAAGACCCAAGCATTTCACAGCATTAAACTCTTAACACATGTGCTAGAATTAGGAGCTGCCATGAAGCTCTCATTTTTTGATACGTATCTCATCACTTTCCTGCATAATCTGAAATTACTATGGATATTCCAAATAGTTTTAAATGGAGTTTAAATCATTAATGATTTGCATTTAATAAGATGTTCTGATTTTGGAAAAAGAAATAGATCTATTTTTTTCCAGTTTAGAATGGTGGTCCTTAGCAGTGGTTCTAACAGTGGTGATTATTTTTAGTAATAGTAACAGTCCTTTCCTGCCTGCCTGCATGCCTTCCTCCTCTTCCTCATCCTCCCTCCCCCCTTCCTCTCCTTCCTCTATTTCCTTTCTTTTTTACTAAACAACATTCGTCTTTCATGACAACACTTGCACAGGGATGATATGAACATGATGATCAAATGATTTCATCCTGCCTTTATTCATTAATAGTAATTGTACTGTCAAACAGTAGTAAGTCTTACATTTTTAGTGACTTTAATTACACAAGCTAAAGCTATCCTGAGGCAGTCTAGCGATCAGGGAATAAAGCTATGTCTCCTCCCCAACACATCCACAAACAACCATTCATATTCCAAAAAGTGTGACTGTGTATGCACATAAAAAAATGGTGACTAGATAGAGATAATGGGTGTTAATTAGCTTGATTGTGGTGATCTTTTTACAGTATATACATGTATCAAAACATCAAGTTGTCCACCTTAATTATGTTTAGTTTTTGTATGTCAAAGATACTTCAGTGAAGCTGTTTTCTAAAAAGTGTGCAGTTTGTGTTTTGCAGGAGGATAGACAGTGAAGGTGATAATGTTCTGAAATCTTCACCCTGTGGCCTTAAGGCCCTGATGGTCTGGATTCTCTGTCCTCCAGCCACACTGTCTCCTGTCACTTCCTCATACGTGACAAGCCCTTACCTTCCCTGGGTTGGGAAGATCCCCTGGAGAAGGAAATGGCAACCCACTCCAGTTTTCTTGCCTGAGAAATCCCATGGACAGAGGGACCTAGGTGGGCTACAGTCCATGGGATCGCAGAGTCAGTCATGACTTAAAGACTTAACAACAGACAACAAGCCCTTCCCTGATGAATCTTTATACTTCTTTCATTTCTGCCTGGAATACTCCAGCTGAATGGATCACTCCTCTCTCCTTCAAGCCCTAACTCAGATGGTACCTCACAGGCCTTTTCCTGGACCATTTGCCACTGACTCTTTTTCACATTATTTTGTAGGAATAATCACTTTATATGACCTTTTTTTTGTTGGCTTAGTTATCTTTTTTTTTTTTTTTAATCTTGAATTTTTCTATTGTCCTTAATGGAATATTAGTCTGTGAAAGCAGTCACATTGTCTTTCTGGGTACATATTAGATGCTCAGCAAACATTTATTGAATGAATGAGCAGACAGTTTAACCAGAATGGTGAGCTCTTCTAAATACGTGCATTTGCTTTTCTTTAACTGTTAGGTAGAACAGAGGAATGTTTGTTTTCTGCCTAAGATCATAGTGAGAAGTCATTAGCTGCTGTATATTCTTCTGTTATCCCAGTATTACTGCCTAAGTACTACTCTAGTATTACTGGTCTAGTGTTCTAGCAGTAATTGTGGTGTTTTCTAGGGTTTAAAGATATTTCTTATGGTAGGATACAGCATACAGATGCTCAGATAGATGAAAGGCAGAACACTTCTGTTACTTACAGCTGTAAACAAGAGAAAGCTCCAAGACAGGGCCAGGGAGAGAAGGAGACCTGTGGACAAGGCACCAGGAGGCTGTAGCCCTGAGGAGCAGCTTCCTTATGGGAACTGGGGTTGAGTTGGCTGGGGGGCCATGCAACCCATGCCTGGCCCTGCTGTGGGCTGGCTGGTTTGAATAGATTCAGTGGGCTCTGGGGCTTGGGAGTCATCCCTTGTTGTCTGGTACCGGGCTCCAGGGCGATTAGGGCCATGCCTGGTGGCCTGGAATGTGGGAGACATATCAGGGAGGTTTGGACTTCATCAGTTGCCTTTTTTAAAGGAAGCTGACCAGCCCCTAGTGAGGACCTCGAAACTAAGTGAAGACAAGCATTTAAAAAAGAAGAAAAATAAAACTCTTATGCTGTGGTGCTCCTCTGTATATAATTATATATATTTATATATTTGTGTATATATATATATTTATATATGTCCTTCTGAAAATACATATATACTTGGAATTATATACTTTTTCTCAAACATTTAGAGAAACAGCAGTAAGGAAATAATTGTGTTGTTATGGATTTTGTGAGTCTGAACATTTTCCTATTCTTTGATAGTGTAACAAATTGCCCTTTAGAGTTAAAATGATTAATTTCATATTGCTTTTATCATATGCATTCATTAAGACAAAGGAAACAGTCTCTCTCATGGGCTCTCTGGCTCTCTTTCTCTCTCCCTGTCTCCAGCTCCTGTGTGCATGTGTCTATGAGAGTGTACTGATATGAAAGGTTGACTCTGAGTGCTTTCGGGTGTGCACTTAAAAAAAAAAATAGATACAGAACTCCGATGCCATAAAACTCATCATTTTAAAGTATATAATTCAGTGGGGTTTTTTGTATATTCACAAGCCTCTGCCATCATGACCACTGTCTAATTTCAATATATTTCCTCACTCCAAGAAGATCCTCTACACCCTTTAGCTGTCACTTCTCATTCCTTGCCAGCCCCTGGCGCCTTTTTGTCTCTGAAGCTTTGCCTCTTCTGGATAGTTCATCTAAATGGAATCAAACAGTATGTGGCCTTTTGTGTCTGGCTTCTTCTTTCACTTAGCATAATGTTTCCATTGTTCATTACTGTGTATTAGTACTTAATTTCTTTTTCTGACCAAATAATATTCTTTTGTATGATTTATCAATTTATATCAATTTTATTTTCTCTTTAATAGTTGATGGACATTTAGATTGTTTCAGATTTTTGACTCTTAATGAATAATACTGCTATGAACATTAATATATAATATTAATAACATAATGTATGATACTACTGTGAACATGAGTGTTTTGTGGACATGGTTCTGTTTCTCTTGGGTGTGTACCCAGGAATGAAATTACTTGATCACATGGTTTTCCAAAGTGGTTGCACTATTTATGGCCTTTCGATTTATTTATTTTTATTATTATAAAACTGCATAAGTTCAGCACTCATTTACCTTTTGATCCCACTGTATATACTTTTATCCTCATTTTTTTTTTTACTTCTACCTGAACTAAACACACACACACGCCTACACACTGATACATGCCCACTTTTTCTAGAAGAAGAATTAAACAATGTCTAAACTTTGCATCACAAGAGGCAGCATGATGTAATGGAGAGCTGCCACATTATGTGTCAGAAAACATGAGTTTTAATTCTGACTCTATACTAGATAGCTGTTTGAATTCAGACCAGGCACTGGTCCTGTGTATCTTCCAGTTTCCTTACGTAGAATGGACGGACTTGACCGAAAACCTCTGGAATCCCTCAATTCTCAATCTCTGCTAAGCTTTGTCTTCTCTGTTTCCTTTTTCTGTCATCTTCTCTGTTGTCCGCAGATCACCCTTCCTCCTCTCTGGTTGTTCATTGCGATTAGCACATCCAGCTCATGTCTCCCATCACAGGTCAAAAGATAGTTTTACTATCCCAGATCAGATCAGGTCAGATCAGATCAGTTGCTCAGTCGTGTCCGACTCTTTGCGACCCCATGAACTGCAGCACGCCAGGCCTCCCTGTCCATCACCAGCTCCCGAGGTCACTCAGACTCTGCCCTCCTAATGATCACAATAAATTTCAAAGGTGGTTGAAAGCAGGACACCATAGCGAGGCTTTTGGCTGCTTAGTGATGAATAGTTGACCCTGACTGACTGCTGCAAGTAGCCACTTGGGATTTCCCAGCTCCAGTGGGGCTTGGGGGGCGGGTGAACATCTGTGTGAGAAAAGAAAACTCAGCAAATGTAATTGGTAAGGTTACCTGTTTTTCAGAGTCCTTGTCCATCTAACAGTGTGAGTGACTGATGTGAACATGGTCAGATTTCACAAGTCAGTTTTTAACCTGTTGAATTTTAAGCTTGCTTTTTCTCTGTCACACAAAAATGATACCCTTAAATTTTCGGTGCTGTTGTTTTTATAGGTTAAGTATGTAACCTTGAAGGCAGGCTATAAGGTACAACTTTTTAATATATTTTAGAGAGAATTAATATTGTGTAACTTTGAACTTCCTGCCATAAAGAATCAAGTGAAGGATTCTTTAATATTCCTAGATGGAAGTATGTATTTTGCTTTAAAGAGACTATTATATTGCTCTAGGTTCTTTGAAGACAGGATGTTCTTAAGGCTTTTTCTCTTATTTATTCATGTATCTACTCACTTGTTAATTTATGATTATTTTCCTGATAAAGTAATTATCATCAGATTTATAGTTTTAGAGTTTGAAGTACCAAGCTGAAATTCCTAGAAGTGGCCATCTTATCTAAGATTTTCAGTGAAATATGAGAATGATTCTTAGGGTTACACTAATTTCTTTTTTGCTGTGTTAAATCTGTATTATTATTATTCTAGTGGAAAGATGCAGTATAAGCTTTGCCCTGACAGTCTTTATAACACTCATTTTTACATTTAGCATTTGACCTTTATGAGTAAGGCATTCTGGTACAATCCATTATTCCATTTAAATATGAATTAGGCACGCTAGTGATGCTTCAAGCATTTGTTGGTAAATATTTAACAGGCAATATAAAATTTTAATTTACTTATTTTACTACCTTTGTTCTAGGTTGGCTCTTACTTGAAATCTCCAAAATTCCCTATTTGGATTGTTGGCAGTGAAACTCACCTGACCGTGTTTTTTGCCAAGGTATGCTTTGCAGGATCTCTTTGTTGTTGTTGTTTTTAAGTTTGACATCAGGCAAACAGGTAATATTACGTCCATATTTAGTTCAAATCTTTATACAGAGTTCAGTGGATTGTTTCAAAATCTCAAAAAGCAATACTAAAGGATCACACTGCTTATACGATTGTCCTGCTGTAGTTTTGGAATCATTTCAGTTAAGTCTGTTATGATTTAGTTATAATTTCTTTATCGTTACCAACTTTACAAGTTTGACTTCTGATTTTTTTCAGAAATCACTGTGTTATGGTGAAAATAATTGAAATTAAATGTTTAGAGTTACTGTTTTCTAGAGGATAAAAATCTAATTTACGTGATATAAAATAGTTTTAGTTACAACATCTAGGAAGATATTTTGAAATTTATTAATAGTTCAATGATTTAGAAGTCAGTTGCTCTTTTAGGATGGAATATTTCCATAGTTTTAGTATATATATAGTATAACAATATCGAACTAGGTTAAATACATTTGAATGTGTTTAAAATTTTTGCCCCCAGAAAAGTGTTGCTAAATCCAAGGCTTTATAATCTTTCTCTTCCCACAATTGACTGGTTTAGAGCTTTGAATTCAGAAGCCTTTGTTAGCATCCCCGCCTTGCCACTTCTAACATGGCTCAGCCTCTTCGCCCATGTCTTTAAAATAGGGTTTAGTAATAGGATCTTGTTCTTAGGATTGTTGTCAGCTTAAATATAAAACATTTAGCAGAACCTAGTACATGTTAAATGCCCAGTAAATCTTAGCTGTCATCATCATCATCATCATTGCCTTTTTCAGTATTCTGGTATGCCTGCGTAGACGTGCTAGATGTTGGACTAAAGGGAGACAATAAATAATTCTATTTTTGATATTTCTTAATCCTGTTGCACTTTGCTGATTATTCAGCATGCTCTTCCAGTTTGTACTTGTTAGTGTTCTTTATTTGTGTCTGTTGTAAGAAGTATGAATTATATAAATTGTACTAAAGACTAAACTGACAGTGCTAGGTTTAGTGGATCTATTTCATTATTTATTACTGTATTTACTTTTATTGTGCTGGCAAACATCCAGCAAGTGGTTTTAGTGGCAGATACAGGCTTAACCTTTCCTTACAGGGAAAGCTATAAATACAGTTGAAAAGTACAGACCTTACTGATTTGTTGTATTTCATCTGACAGCTTTTGCTGTTCATTTCCCTCCTGAAGTAGAGAGGAAGAAGTTAAAAGCAAGTGTAACCTGCAGAAACTAAACACCTAATTCCCTGACTGAAGATTTCATCATTTGACTAATTTTAGTGTCAAGTGTTATAAATTTCCGGAAAAGGAAATCAGTTCCAGTTCACATACAGAAATGTGTTTTCAAGCCAATTATTAATTATTTTTATCACAGCCCTATTCTTTAGCATTAGGAAAACTATTAAATTCTATGAAATATAAAAGATAAAATGTGTTTTTTAATTTTAACTTTTTATTTTGTATTGGAGTATATAGCTGATTAACAACATTGTGAAGTTTCAGGGGCACAGCAAAGGGACTCAGCCATACATATACATGTATCCATTCTCCCCCAAACTCCCCTCCCATCCAGTCTGCCGCATAGCGTTGAGCAGAGTTTCCTATGGACCTACAGAGTTTCCTGTAGGACCAAGGTCCTACAGTAGAATCTTGAAGAACTATTTTAAATCTTAAATTTTATGAGTGATATTTAAGAAATGATTTTGTTGTCAAAACAGCAGAAAAGATTTCATGGGAGATTAATACAAGCAACAGTGTCGGTTGAGCTATGTAACAGTGCAGACATTCTGTTTTCAAGCATTGATCTATTAGGTATGTCGAGAGTGTCGTGGGAGTACGCACCTTTCTGTGAAGTACACACTGCCCCCTTCCTGTCCTGGTTTGCTTCGTTGTTCCCAAGATGCACAGTGGTTCCCCTCACGCCTTTGGTCGCGTGGCTCCTGGTCAGTAGTGAGCCTTGTGTGGGGCAGGGACTCTCATTGATTTTCTTATCCACAGACCTCAGCCACATGCAGTGAAAAGTTGAATTGGAGCCATGAGGTACATATATAGAGAAAAAACAAAGACCCCTGCAACACCAGTTGTATGCAGGCCTCAAAACACACTCAGTGTACACTGTGGAAATCAGTCAAGATTTTTAAATGTTTGTTTGTTTGTTTTTGGATGCGTTGGGTCTTTGTTGCTACATGTTGGCTTTTTCTAGGTGGGACGAGTTGGCGTCACTCTTTGTTGGGGTACACCAGCTTTTGATTGCAGTGGCTTCTCTTGTTGTGGAGCCAGCTTGTTGTGGATTCTTAACCGTCTCACTGCAGGGCCACCAGGGAAGTCCAATCAAGGTTTTTAAATCTGTCTTCATTTATACACATCCTCGAAGCTACTAATAATCCTAATAGTAAAGTGCACATAAATTTAAAGTGATTATAGAATTTTATGTTAAGATTTTAGGTTCTTCTGGTGTTATAAATTATAAAATTTGTATACTTCAAATACCTTATCTCTCTTTTAGAACTCTTAATTAAACTTTGTGCTAATTGTTTTTACACTTACCTTTGTGTAGTTTAGTTGCTCAGTCATGTCCGACTCTCTGTGACCTCATGGACTGCAGCACTTCAGGCTTCCCTGTCCATCAAAGTATAGGGAATTCATTAGTTTCATGAATAAAGCCTTTGCACAAATTTTCCACATTTAGGTTCCAGTGACATTTATATCTTCTAAAAATGTTTTTTCATGATTCACTCTGAAGCTTCTTAAAAGCATGGGTACTTCTTTTTCAGTGAATTTTAGAGCAGTTGAATTTGGATTGCTTGCACATGGTATCTTTTAAAAAGTTACATGTAAAGAATTTTTCCCTTTGAAATAAACTGTTATAAATCTGGAAGAACATGTAAATGATAAATGATATTAATAATGGGCTCAGTCTCTGTCGTGTCCGACTCCTTGCAACTGTATGGACTGCAGCCCACCAGCTCCGCTGTCCATGGGGATTCTCCAGGCAAGAATACTGGAGTGGGTTACCATGCCCTCTTCCAGGGGATCCTCCCAACCCAGGGATGGAATGAACCTAGGTCTCCTGTATTATAGGTAGGTTCTTTACCATCTGAGCCACCAGGGAAGCCCAGTATTAATAATACTTGATAATATTTACTGGGTCCAGATTTAAATTTTTCAAAATTTTATTCATGTAGTGTTTGCCATTTAGATAATATTGTAAACTTTGTTGGTATTTACATTACAATAAGATCTGTTATTTGGTCATACTTTCTTGGATATTTATATATTTGAGTAAGTGATTTTGGCAGTGAATTTATTTTTGTTATTGTTTTTGATTTGTTTTTGCTAGGTTTACTCACTCATACCTGAAATAACACAATTTCCCCTCTCTCTCCCGCCCCAAAAACTTAAGTGAATATTGATACCTTTTTCTACAAAACTTGTGTGGTTTTTTTTTTTTTTTTTTGCTTATAATCACATTTATTTTTTTTTTTTTTTACAATATTGTATTACTTTTACTATACATCGAGATGGATCCGCCACCAGAATACCCGTGCTCCCCATCCTGAACCCTCCTCCCTCCCCCCTCCCACACCATCCCTCCAGGTCATCCCAGTGCTCCAGTCCCAGGCATCTGTTATCGGGCATCGTACCTGGACTGACTCGTTTCAGATATGATATTATACATATTTCAATGCTATTCTCCCCAATCGTCCCACCCTCTCCCAGTCCCAGAGTCCAAAAGTCTATTCTATACATCAGTGTCTCTTTTGCTGTCTCATAGCAGCACTGTTTACAATAGCCAGGACGTGGAAGCAACCTAGATGCCCATCCACAGATGAATGGATAAGCAAGCTGTGGTACATATACACGATGGAGTATTACTCAGCCATTAAAAAGAATACATTTGAATCAGTTCTATTGAGGTGGATGGAACTGGAGCCTATCATACAGAGTGAAGTAAGCCAGAAAGAAAAACTTGTGTGTTTGTCAAGAAAACACACAAGTATTTTGTGTATGCTGACTTCTTTGTACTGATTATGATGAAATATTATTTACAAAGCATGTTTTAAGGTCATGATTTTAAAGGCAGTCTATAATCTGGCATTGTGTTGGGTTGGCCAGAAAGTTTGTTAGGGTTTTCCATAAGCTGTTACAGGAAACCCAAATGAATTTTTTGGCCAACCCAATAAAATGCCTTTGAGAAGCAATAGACTTTCTCATGTGACTTATACACTGGAAGTGATTATAGTTGCAGTTCTCTTCATTTATGTATGTACCCATTTCTTACATATTTACAGGGTTTATTTACTGTGTGCCTGGCATGATGCCAGGTGCTGTGAATACAGTGGTGAGGAAAAAATAGATTAGGTGCCTGTTATGGATGTGTGCATTCTCATGGAGGAGGCATTAATCAAAGAGTCACACTTAAAAAGTTAAAGCTGTGATGGGTGCTGACAAAGCACAGGTCTCTAAAGGTGGATTAGAGGAAGATTAGGGATGTCTCCTTGAGGAATTGATGTTGAAAATGAGCCCTGAGGCATCAGTAAAATTAAGCTACAAGGAGGAGGGAAAAAAGCAGTTCCTACAAGGGAAATAGTTGGAGCAAGCAAATCACTGCAGAAGAAAGGACTGTGGTGCAAACAGCTGAAAGAGAAGAGGAGTCCTGAGACTTGGAGGTGGGGGCAGGAGGAAGCTGCAAAGGTAGACAACCTGTGCACTTCTTCTAAGAGTACAGGCAGCCACTAGAGTTTAAAAATCAGTGTTGGGAGTAGTTTGAGGGAGAGCTAGGAAGGAAGGGAACAGGACTAAAAGTACGTTTTGAAAAAAATCACTCTGGCTAACTCTAGAAAGCAGACATTGAAGGGTATCCTAGGGATTAGATAAACAAGACTCCTGTAGTCTTCCTGGTGAGCAAAGGGTAGTTTGATCCAAGGTAACAGTGGTAGACATGGATAGAAGTACAACTGACCTTTGAACAACATGGATTTGAACTGATTTTACATAGATTTTTTTTCAGTAGTAAATACTACACAATTTCTGGTTGGGTGGATCTCCAGTTGGTTGTATCTGTGGATACAGAACCACAGATATGGAGGAACTGTGAATACACAGGGCCAATTTTAAGTTTCCTATGAGTTTGTGACTGTGCTGAGGGTCCATGTCCCCAACCCCTGCATTGTTCAAGGATCAACTGTATATAAATTTGAGAGATTTATTCCTGAGTTGACAGAACTTGGTGATAGATTGAGATAGGTGAGGAGTGAGAAGTCTAATGAGATGTGTGTTTTTAATAGACCGTAGACCCTCAGAAAACTCCATAGCTTTGTGCTTGTCAAATGTACCTACTCATGGTTAAGGCCATTTATTTTTCTTTGGCTACATTGACAAGGTCAAGATATTGCAGTGAAATGGCCCAGCCAAAATAACCCCACAGTGAGGTTTACAAGGCGTGCCCACACAGACAGTGCTTTTTAGTCTCTCACATATTAAAAGATCACCAAGGATCATGAGACATTTGAGAAATGTTAATGTGAAAAACAGAAATCAGAACAAATAGGGAAAAGGAGCTCAAAAGATTAGAGACAATGTAGGACAATGACGGCATCAAAAGAAAATTTCAAAAAACCAAAACCATAAGAGAATTTATGATGAACTCCATGAAACTATGGAAGCTGTGAGGAAAGGACATTTGAAGGACAGAAGGGAAACCGAAAACTTCCTGAAAGAACTGAAAGACAGATTGGAGAATGCTCTGCCCTGGGTCTTGGCAGCTTCCTAACTGACGACCATGCTGTTGCCCTTCATGGAGCTTAATAGCTTCTCAATTCAGCAATAGAATGAGGCCATTAAATGGAGTCACTTCATGTCATTGGCTCCATTTTCACTAAGAGTAAAAGCCAGTGTCCTTAGAGTGACCCCCTCGGCCCTCCCTCGGCTCATCAGACTCCCCATTGCCCTGTAGGCGTGTTTCTTGCTCCTCTCCCCTCCTGTCTCGCTTGGCCACAGTGGCTTTTCCTGTACCTCCGACAGGAAGCAAGCCCTCCACCCCTGCTCTTGCCTTTAGGATCTTGGAGTGGACGTCTCTATCAAGGATTCCTCCCTATCTTGATGTTGTGCATGGCAATCCAAGCGCAGGTTGGAAAAGAATCTCCAGACACAGAGCATTTCAGAAGGGAGTGATTTTATTATTAAGAACAGAGAGCTGAGATAATGAGGGCTCCGTGAGCACAGCGGGCTGACCACCTGGCAGACCCGGGAGAGCTGACTTAGAACCGTGGGCCTGTCAAGAGAGAGCCGACCCCTTTCCTGGGTTAGCAGTCAATTTCTGTAGCCTCAAGATGAAATTCTTGCTGAAAGGGTGGCATTAGGTGATTGGTTAGGGTGCTATAGGGTGAGTACTTGAGTGGGCATTTTTACCAGGGAACTGGCTGGCAAGGATGTGGGGGCTCAGTCAGTTCTGGGAGATGACCTTGGTGGAGGACTCTGTGGCCTTAGTACAAGGCCTCACACCTGTGACCTTGGTATGGAACTCTATACTTCAGGATTCAAGTGTCAGTTTCTTAGTGAGACCTTCCCTGGGACTCTTTATAAAAATCTCAGTCCCTCCTCCCTTTTCATTAACAATCTCTCTCCCACTTGTTTTCAAAATAGGTATTTTTTAATTGAGGTAAAATTCATGTAACAAAATTAACCATATTTGGCACATTTCACAATATTGTGTAGCCGTCACCTGTATCTAGTACTATCACATATTCATCACCCTGAAGTAAAACCCCAGATCTATTTAGCAGTTACTCCCTATTCTTCCTGCCTGGAATCCTGGCAACCACCAATTTGCTTTTGGTCTCGATGAATTTCCCTGTACTGGATATTTCAGATAAATGAATCATACAGCATATCACCTTTTGTGTCTTGAGGCTCATCCTTATCTTAGCCTGTCTCAGCGCTTCAGCCCCTCTACTGAAAGAATGATCCTCCACTGTGTGCATGTAACACGGTGTGTCCACTCGTCAGTGGATGTGTGGTTTGTTTCTGCCTGTGGTTACGGTTAATAGTACTGTAGTGAACATTCCTACACAAGGACCTGTTTGAGTCCCTGTTCTCAATTCTTTTGGGAATTTGGTATCAATCTAGAACTAGAATTGCTGGGTCATATGGCAGTTTTATGTTTTAATTTTTGGGGAAATGCCAAGCTACTTCCCAGCAACTATACCATTTTACATTCCTACCAGCAGTAAACAAGGGTTCCCGGTTCTCCACATCTTTGCCAACACATGTTACTGTCCCATTATTGGTATTCCCATCCTAGTGGGTGTTAAGTGGTTGTTGTGGCTTGATTTACATTTCCCTAATGACTGATGATGATGATCATCTTTTTATGTGCTCTTTGGCCATTTGTATATCTTTGAAGAACTGTCTATTCATGTCCCTTGCCTGATTTTGAATTGGGCTGTTTATCTTTTTATTGAATTGTAAGATTTTTAATATATTCTGGTCACTAGGCATATAACATATATTTTACTTACTTGTTTTAGGTATTATCTCACTAGTAAGCTCAATGATGGCAGAATTCTTGTCCACTTACCTAGAACAGTGCCAGGTTCAATGTTTGTGCTCTATAGATTTTTGTTAAACAGATGAAATAAATTAGCAGAATACACTGAAAATTTATTTCACATTGTGATGTAACCATGTTGATACTTGATAAAGGGGGAAAATGGAGCTGAATATGCTAAGCTGTCTTTTATCATAAGAATTCAATAGATCCTGAAGCTTGAAATCAAGAAATAACTGTTAATGCTTGCAGTATCCTATATGGAGACAAAAACAGAAGAACTTACTTTTACTCTTTGGCCTGATCAACTTAAATACACACACATATATACACAGATTCTTTCTCCAGATGAGTGAATAAAAAACTTCTTTGAGTATTCATAAATAATCATTTAAAAGTCTGTCTTCATGGTTTGAGGATGGATAAGAAAATTGTTTCTATTCAGTGAAATAACTTCTTTTTCTTTTTGAGATGAACAGTATGTTTTTAGGACTCTCACATCCATACATGACTACTGGAAAAACCATAGCCTTGACTAGACGGACCTTTGTTGGCAAAGTAATGTCTCTGCTTTTCAATATGCTTTCTAGGTTGATCGTAACTTTCCTTCCAAGGAGTAAGCGTCTTTTAATTTCATGGCTGCAGTCACCATCTGCAGTGATTTTGGAGCCCCCCAAAATAAAGTCAGCCACTGTTTCCACTGTTCCCCCATCTGTTTGCCATGAAGTGATGGGACGGGATGTCATCTTCATTTTCTGAATGTTGAGCTTTAAGCCAACTTTTTCACTCTCCTCTTTCACTTTCATCAAGAGGCTCTTTAGTTCTTCTTCACTTTCTGCCATAAGGGTGGTGTCATCTGCATATCTGAGGTTATTGATATTTCTCCCAGCAATCTGGATTCCAGCTTGTGCTTCATCCAGCCCAGCGTTTCTCATGATGTACTCTGCATAGAAGCAAGGTGACAATATACAGCCTTGATGTACTCCTTTTCCAATTTGGAACCAGTCTGTTGTTCCATGTCCAGTTCTAACTGTTGCTTCCTGACCTCCATACAGGTTTCTCAAGAGGCAGATCAGGTGGTCTGGTATTCCCATCTCCTTCAGAATTTTCTGTAGTTTATTGTGATCCACACAGTCAAAGGCTTTGGCATAGTCAGTAAAGCAGAAATAGATGTTTTTTTGGAACTTTCTTGCTTTTTCTTCTCTTTAATTACCAGTTTTCCCTTTGGCTCATGAACTTCCTTTTTTACATTTGGTGGTCTCAGATTAAAATTATTTGGCTCACTTTCATATTTTCTTCTTGAATTGGAACTAATTATGGAGCTAATTTTCAATGTGGATTCAAGATGATGCTCTAAATTTGACAATATGACACTTTAATGGTATTAGAATTTTATCTGTGAAAGGATAGACAAATAAATTTAGTGTTTTTATTTTCATTGTGCATTTAAATCTCTGGGATGGAAGCTGCTAATTCAACGTAAAAATAGTTGTAACCTACCTGTGATATCTAGCTTAATGTTCAGAAGATCAGTGACTAATTTCCTTGATAATCCATTTCCAACTTTCTTTTGAAGCCAGGAAGATGAGTTTTACGTTCCTTTTTGCTCTCTTTTATGGTTATAAAAGGACTCCTTGTATACTGTGTACAGCGTTGCCTTTGACCTTTCCTATGATAAAACAGGTTTCCTTTTAGATAAGTACACATGAAAACACATCTCTGTTTAAATGCAAAGTATATGGAGAAACTGAATTTAATGCAAAGGAGAAACAAAACATTGAATTGTTCCTGCATGAGCTGACTCTTCTTACAGTGGTATCTGTTACTGGGAATCGAGATAGAATTCTTTATATAGAGCATGCTCTTTTTGTGTTCTTACTCTTTGGTGTAACATTAGTAGGACTACTGCAGTTACATGTTAGAACCTTTTTTAGGGCGTTCAAAAGTTGAACAGTTCTACTTTATCATGAATATATTCCTCTACGTGTATTAACACAATTTTAAGGAAAAGAAGCAAAATGATGCTTTATGGATTTTATTTCTCATAAAATTCACTTCTGTGTATCTTTCATTACTGATAAAAGCCTTAGGACTTGGAATATAATTAGATTCACAGTTGGGCATTTTGTAATACGGTTTTCCTATGTATTTATATGGTTTAGTTATCCCATCCATTTATCCTAAGTAAATTTTAGAGTTTTGCGCATTTGTTTAAATTTTATGCCTTATTTGTCTCAGAAAGGAAAATGGATTTAAGAGCTAAGGTATTACTGTTTGTAGTTTAAATCATAATTGTCATACTTTTGTATTGTTTTTTATGAATTTTTTTCTATTAATTATCTCAGTTATGTCCGTGGTATCATGCAGTTTACTGAAACTACTGAACTCTTTCCATTTGAACTTGTGTCTTGTAGCTTTTTGTTACATTAGAACCCAGATCATTGTCCATACAAGATACGGTATTGCTGATATATGCCCACAGGCATTCTGTTATAAGTCTATGAGTTTTCATTTAGAATCAGCATTGATAAGTCCATACCTCTACCTGTCCGTCTAGAATTGATGAAAATAATTGTGGCAAATAGAGTGGGTTGCAGAAAAGGCCTTAGAGCATATATTTAATGTATGATGAAAGTGAAATTGAAGGTGGCTCAGTCATGTCGCCTCTTTGCGACCCCAGGGAACTATATGGTCAGCATCTTATGTGCACTCCTCATTCAGGCCTCGGTGCATCCCTGTGAAATAAGTACTGGTTTCATCTACATTTTAGAGTCTGGGACCAGTGAGAAATAACAGTCCTGGCTAAAGCATGAATTCTGTTCACTGAGATTTTAAATACTTCTTTCCCTTAGGAAGACAAATTATGGTACTAGGGTGAACTAGAGACTGAAAGAGGGGAGAGGTGTGTGCAGAGGAGATGGCATTAGAATTAAAGGACGTAATGTGTATTAGACTGAGACGAAGTGAGGAACATACTCCATGCTTGGGAAAAGAGGAAGCAGGAAGAGATGTGGGATGTGAAGCTCTGTGCTGTATTTGGAGAATAGTAGTTGGTTCATGATGGCTGAACTATATTCATTGTGCTAAGAGATAAGATGGAAGCAAAAATTGGGATTAGATACAGCACCAGCTGGCATAATCATTTCTCCTCTGACATCTCACTCTACTATGCTTATCTTGATAAGCTATGCATGCTTATCTTGATATGAAATGCTAACCATGAGCATCCAGGTTATGAATGTAAAGCCTGTTCATGGAAGTGAACAACCTTCTTAAGAACTTTCTCTCTGAAGCTGTGATGAAACTTAAGAGTATTAGGAGTTCAGTACTGTCAGTATTTTTCACAGTTAAACCTTGTTTAAAAATAGTAGAAAAGGAAGGAAGATGTGGGAGGATCTAGGGTCAGGGATGTCCCTTACTTTGCACTTATACTAATCCAGGACTACAAAGTTTAAATGACCAGTGTAGTGTTGTGTGGACTATAGTGTCAGTCATCTTTCTAGGCTTCTGTTTTTACAGGAAACATAGAGAGTGTATATATGTGTATGGAGATTCCTTCTGGGCAGCCTATATGGTTAAAATTCATGTCCATGGGTAGCATGGAGAAATAGAAGAGGAAGAAGCAGGTCAAAGATGAACAGGACGAGCAGATATTATACATGTGACATAAACTAAAACCTCAGCCAGAATGTTAGGGTTTAATTCCTTTTGCCAGCTTCCTGAAGTCACAACCAATCCTAAAGTTTGAACAGTTCATACAGCAGTATGCAAGACGGGTGGGGTGGGGGCAGTGAGAACAGTCAGTCACCCCAGGCCAGAGCAGGCATTTGGCCACTGAAATTGTCTAGAACTGCCTGCATATGACGATGATAAAGAGGAATTTGACCAAGTCCATTTTATTATGTTTAAACTCTGCGAACAGCGTGCCCTCGTTTTGGTGTGCTGAGGCACACTCTAACCTTCTCCCCAGACACACACCCTGAAGCTTCTCTTAATTTGCAGGGTGGCCGCACGTGTCCCGCAGGTGCCTGCCTCCTGCTGTGAGGACTTTGCAGTTCTCCTGGCACGGCCGCAAGTGGCCCTCACAGCTTCTTCCAGGAGCTGGCAGGATGTCACTTCTGCTTCTATTCTTTGGCCAACAATGGCACCTAACCAAACCGTGATGTCAGTGGGGCTCAGGAGTAGACCCCTGCCACAGAGAGGTACTGCAGAGCCCATGACAACAAGCAGTGATTATATTCTCACAGGGAATGCAAGGAATTGACATCGACTGTACTGTCTACCACCCTGGGCTACTGTGGGGCCAGGTAATGTCACAGAGTTTCAGTTTGTTTAAAGGATATAAAGAGTCTTAGCCTAGAAATGAGAAATTTTTTACCATCAGATTGATTTTTTATATAATATGAACATCTACCATTTAAAAAAAAGCCAGATAATCATTCTTCTTGAATTTTGTAGGTATCCGTGTGCCTAGAGAGTAACAGCTTGTGTTAGCAGTTTTCTTCATGACATACAGTAGTTAAAGGGGCAAAGAGCTTTTCTTGGCCCAGTTCTTCAGAGTAAACAAGAGAAAGCAGAAGTTATTCTAGATGTCCAGGAGAGCAGGACACCTTAGGCCTGAGGGATGAATTCTTTGGCATAAAGCAGTGGAGAAGGCTGGAGGGATCCCTGCAGTGAGTGGTCCAGTCATAATGATAGGGAGAAAAAGAATCCAACCAGTGTTAATATCAATCATCGTAAGGATTGCAGTGCATCATATCAAAGACTTTCCTTCCATTGCCTGGTTTTGTTTATACATTTAGAGTTTATGTTTCTGTGCAGAAAGAATCTTGAAGGGCTTTGCTTGTGTTATTTCCTACTCTGACTTTTCCGCTGACACAACACAGGTCAGCACACAGCAGTGAGCTGTTGTGGGGTAGCTGGGACTGCTGCATATTCGAGCAATCATGGAAGAGTAAGAAGAAAGGCCACTGTCCTACCTACTTTAAAGAGCATTTAAAAAATATATATTTATTTATTTATTGGGCTGCCTTGGGTCTTGGTTGTGGCAGCAGGATCTTTTGTTGTCATTGTTGCAGTGTGTGGGCTCAGTAGTTGCTCCGCCGCATATGGGATCTTAGCTCCCTGACCAGGGATTGAACCCAAGTCCTCTTCATTGGAAGGCGGTTTCTTAACAACTGGAGCACTAGGGAATTCCCTACTTGAGAACATTTGATAACTGATTTAAAATCTTATTTCTTAGGGGTTCCCAAATTATTTTCCTTAAATAGTTAATGAGAAAAGTCAATATGGAACATATAATAAAGTGATTTTTAAAGCAAAATTTTACTTAAAGTCTAAAGGGAAATTATATCCCAGTTAGCTTTGTGTGTGTGTGTGTGTGTGTGTGTGTGTGTGTGTGTGTGTGTGTGTGTGTGTGGAAGGACTCCTTATAGCACTGTAAAATGTTGTCTGCAAGCTAGAATGTAATTTATATGTGCATGATCATTCTTGAAAATAGATAAGGTTCTCAGGAGTTCTTTGATTACTACTCATGACAGCAGATTGCTCTTGATAATGATGAAAGGTATAATAAATAAGCTTTAAAGACCTTTCTGATAATGAGCTACATACTTACATCTAGCTAATACACTGAACACGGGCCTTCCTTATATTTCCGTAGGTATTTTAGAAGCATAGCTAATGTTACAACATTTTAAAAGGTTTATGGTGGACAGACAGAGCTACACGAAAAAGAGATATTCATTTCATGACTCTAGGATATTGGATAGTCCCATTACACCTCAGGGTTTTGTTTTGTTTTGTTTTTTTCCTCTTTTCTTATAGTACTTTGCCAGTTAAGGAAAGGTGGATGAAGCCAGATAACTTTAAAAGCTATATTGTTTAGCAGTCTCTGTTGACCAGTAAATTGGCTGAGAAGGAGTTGTTTGCTATAACATCCCTGTGATTAAAGCATCCGATTATATTTAACTAGTGTAGAGAACTACTTTTAAAATAAAATTAATGTTGATGATAAATCAGAATTTAAAAGTATTGCTAATTAAAATATTTGACTCTCAGGTTTAGATTCTCTTGTGGGAGTACCTTAAAGAGTTTTGGATGCAGTACATACTGAGATTTTCTCCTAAGTACTGCAACTGGGGAAGAAAAAAAATGCTCACAGTTATCCTTGCTGCCTTAGATAATTTGGAATTACATCATTGGAATCTATTTATTTGCAACTCGGTAGTTTTTTGAGGATGGGGGATATGTGAGTTTGAATTTTATTTTAAAAAGTAATTTTAAGAGAATTTTAATAATATTCATGGAACATATAGGAACATATTTTTCTCTCTTCCATTAGATTGTGATATCTTTATCTCATCTAATAAGCTTGACAGATATTCAAAACATTATGGGCATGTAGGTAGTTATATGGGGAAAATATGTTAAATATATAGTCTAAAAACTATTGCCACATTTAAGTCTTAGATATAGAAAATAAGGTTAGGATCCTCTTCATATTGTTCTTCACATTTATACAGTTTTTATATAAGAGTTCTAATTTATATTATCCTTTCTAATTAAATCATTTCCTTTATGTGCAATGAAAAAAAATTGGCAGTTATATCTCACTAAAATATCTTGTCTTAAGGTTGAAAAGGACCTTTTCTCAATTAATGAAATTCTACACTTGCTGTTCAAACTTGCTGTGCAGATATGAAATATATGTAATATTTACCATATCACCAGAATTACTACATGGGCCATCCTACTGCAGATCTTACACAGGGAACCTTGTTTAGAAGTGTTGAAGTTAAATAAATTGGTAAAAATGAGTGTTGGAATTTGTAATTTTAAACCAAATTACAAAGTTACAAGTTTGGAGTTCAGCATGAAGCACTTTAATGGGAATAGAAGGTGATTTTGTAACTTGTCCTGATTTCATCTATAAACATTTAAACAAAAATTTAAACAAGCTTTAACTAAGAGATCTTTTTCTACAGTAATCTAAAAAGCATTGTAAACACTCAAAATAAGCAAGCCAACAAACAATTTAGAAGACTTTTTAATTTATGGATGAAAACTTTTGGAATATTTCCCTTAGAATTTATTGTAATCTTTTGTGGTTTTGGTAGGGGGACTTTGTGTTTTACTTTTCCCCCTGTAATATAAACACATCTTAAAATCAGTGATATGAGTTAAGAACAATTAGTTCCTAAGGAGTTTGGCAGATTAGCTATTAGTATATCACTGAAACCAAAAGAGCAGAACAAGATTTTTGTCTCTTAATCGTTCAAGACACAGTTTGCTTCACTAGTAATGACAGTTATAGTTGATGGTTTTATTATATGGAACCCGACCACTACCACTGGGTTGTATTTTAAGAGGAAAAAGGAATTTCTGTTTTGGTAGTTAGGGTTTTTCATTGTCTCCTCATAGCGTTTTGAGATACTTGTTTTAACTTTTAAACGTCAAACAAGAAATTCTCTAAATCCCTTTTTGGAAATACTCCGTTCTGACATCTTTGCCATAATCTCCTTTTACCTGTTTCCGTATTTTGCCTGGCAGACTCTCCAGCTTTGATCTCCTTTAGTCCTCATGGTCTGCTTCTGCTGGCTTGTGAGAGGCCTACGACTGGCACCCACTGGATGGCATAGTGTTAAGACAGCCACGTGCTCCACTTGGGTTTTTAACCATCTCCTCCAAACTGCATGTGTATTCTTCCATCAGAGCGGATTCCCCTGCCTAACCACTCCCTGTCTCTCACAGTTCTCCATCCTGTTCAGCTCTTTCAGTTTCCCTTGTGCTGTGCTCATTCACATGTTTCTGCCTAGTGAGAATTTCCTACCCTCTTTTCTGTTTCACATGAGAGCCAAAGCACCTTCTTTGTAAAATTTATTAAGGTGATTAAGACATCATTATATCCCCAGATATGTCAAAAGAAGGCATGTTTACTACATCTTAGAGCATTGAGGGGGAAAAATATAATATATTCTCTAAATCATGGATTGGTAAACTATGGCTCACAGCCTAAACCAAGCCCTACACCTATTTTGTGAAATATTTATTGGAACACAACCAGGTGTTCTTCTTTATGTATTATATTATCTTGCTGTTACGCATTGCCTTATCTTGCTACCTTATGGTCTGTGAAGCCTAAAATATTTACGGTCTGGCCCATCACAGAAAAAATTTGCCAACCCTTACTCCAAACGAACACTTGTTAAACCAGAGTAGACCAGGACTTTGCCCAGGCTTCATCTGATATTTCTATATTAGGCCATGCTTGTTCAAACAAGAATTAGGCACACATTTTCTGAAGCCTAAATTGTTTATATGTTTATGACCAGAGGCAAGAGATAAGCAGTGAATGCTTTATTAAGTCTACTTTAATTTTCTTTTTTTTTTAAACATAAGCGTAATATTTATTTATTTGTAGCACTTGAAACTTAGAGATGAGACATCAGGTAGTTAATAAATTCTTTTCACAGTCCCTTATTTTCTGAAATCTTTAATGTCAGAGAATTTGATGCCAACCTTTTCCTCTGGACTAGAACTGGAATCTTCCTTGTTCCCCAAACTTTATAAACGGTGGCAATTTCCCAAAACTTCACTTTGTAGGAAGATTTAAAAGATGATTCATTTATATTCTTTGCCACCTCTTCCCCCAAAAGATTCTTTTTGTTTTTTTACCAAGAAAAACATTATGCCCATTCCTTCTACACAGATCACAGTTTTAATTAATATTTAGAAATTTTGAAGTAATGTGTTAAAACTCATTTCAAGCTCTGCCTGATCACTTACTAGAAACAAAGGTTGAAATGCAACCAGTGGTGAGTAGGAAGAATGACTTTATCTTCGTCTTGTGCCTCCAAACCCTCCCCTTTGCATAAGAGCTCATCTACAGCTGTACACCTTTTCCTCTACCAGCGTTTCAGTGACTTTGCTCCTCCACAGATTCTAACAGGTGTTCTCAAGGGGACAATTGAGAAAAGAAAGGAGAGTTGGAAATAGTTAAGAGGGTGAAAGCTTATTCTGGAATACACGTAGAAACGTTTGCAGTAAAGGTTTGGGAGTGGTAAAGGAAGCTAAGGAATAATAACAACAGTAGTCTCAGTGCTATTAAATGCTCCCTAACTCGGAGAACCCACACTACAATCCTAGCCTTGACACAAAGGTGATTGTAGAGCTAAGGCTCTACTGGTGATGTATTAGAGAAAGGAAAGCATTTTAAGAAATACTGTTCAGACTAGGTTAAATGAACAAATTTAACCCAAGAATTGGGTAGTATCTGTAGTATCAAACTACAATGCCTTTTTCCTTGGGCTCAGTGATCCTGCTCTGGAACTCTGTCCTTCAGATACAACTGTTTATGTCCTATAGATATGACTGCTCATGTATGAAATTACATGTTCCAGTTTATTTGGTACAGCAGTGGTTATGGTAAAATGTTACACACAATCAAAGTATCCAGCAGTAAAGGACTGGATCACAAAATCAGAAAGGCATTGAAAGTTCAACCGATGAAAGCATGGCCCTTGACATGTGAAAATGCAGGAATAGGAGACCCTAAAAGTTGGTATCAAGGGATGGTAAAAGGGAAATAATTGTACATTACCAGATCTACATTATAAAGTAACAGATTTTTAAAAAGTATTTTATCATTTAATACATTAAAACTGTGTAGGAGCTTGTATACATTGCCTTGTTTTGACTCCCATACCCATTTGATACCTACTCCCCATTGAATGGAACATACTATTAAGGTGCTCAGACATGGTCAAGTGAGAACTACTCTAACTGATCCTGAAGAGTTTATTCCTTCATCTTTGAGATGAGGGCAAGATGATTAGGACAAAAGTTATTTAGTGCATTTCTTAAAAATTTGTTTCCATGGAGAAATAGCAATTTAAATTCTATTTAACATTTATATCCCACTTTTTTAAAAATTGAAGAATAGTTGATTTACAGTGTTGTATTTCTGCTGTACAGCAAAGTGATTCAGTTATACAAATACATATACTCTTTTTCATATTCTCTTCCATTATGGTTTGTTACAGGATACTGTATATAGTTCCCTGTGCTGTAAAGTAGACCATGTTGATTATCTATTTTATATATAGTTATTTGTATGTACTGATCCCAGGCTCCTGATTTATCCCTCCCCCATCCCCTCCCTGCTTTGGTAATCATAGGTTTGTTTTCCCTCCCTGCTTTGGTAATCATAGGTTTGTTTTCTATGTGAGCCTGTTTGCATTTTATAAATAAGTTCATTTTTTTATATTTTAGATTGCACATATAATTGATATCATACAGTATTTGACTTTCTGGTGTATTTTTATATTTTAGATTGCACATATAACTGATATCATACAGTATTTGACTTTCTGGTGTATTTCACTTAGTATGATAATCTCTAGGTCAGTCTGTGTTGCTGCACATGGCTTGATTTTATTCTTTTTTATGGCTGAGTAATATTCACGTGTTTGTATACCACATCTTTGTTTCCTTCATGTCTTAGCTATTCAGATAGTGCTGCTGTGAACACAGGGGTGCATTTATCCTTTTGAACCATGGTTTTCTCCAGATATCTGCCCAGGAGTGGGATTGCTAAATCATATGGTAGTTCTATTTTTAGCTTTTAAAAGAATCTCCATACTGTTCTCCGTAGTGGCTGTACCAATGTACATTCCCACCAACAGTGTACAACCATTCCCTTTTCTGTGCACCCTCTCTAGCATTTGTTATTTGTAGACTTTTTAATGACGTGGCCATTCTGACCTTTGTGAGGTGATACCTCATTATGGTTCTGATTTATTTTATTTATTTTTTTAATTGTATGAGGTGTTCGGATATTTTGGAAATTAAGCTCTTGTCAATTACATCATTTGCAAATATTTTCTCCCATTCTTCAGGATGTCTTTTTACTTTGTTTATGGTTTCCTTTGCTGTGCAAAAGCTTAAGAGTTTGATTAGATCCCATTTGTTTATTTTTACTTTTACTTCTATTGCCTTGGGAGACTAACCGAAGAAAACATTGCTACAATTTATGTCAGAGTGTTTTGCCTATGATCTCTTCTAGGAGTTTTATGGTGTCGTGTTTTATATTTAAGTCATTAAGCCATTTTGAGTTTGTGTGGTATTGAGGTGAGTATCCTAAGTTCACTGATTTATATGTGGCTGTAAATCAAGTGTGTGGGTTTATTTCTGGACTCTGTATTCTGTTCCATTGATCTGTTTTTGTACCAGTACCATGCTATTTTGATTACTGTAGCTGTGTAGTATTGTCTGAAGTCTGGGAGGGTTATGTCTCCAGCTTTGTTCTTTTTTCTCAGGATTGCTTTGGCAATTCTGGTCTTTAATGGTTCCGTATACATTTTAGGATTCTTTTTTTCTATTTCTGTAAAAAATGTCATAGGTAATTTTATAGGGATTGCTTTAAATCTGTAGATTGCTTTGGGTAGTATAGAGATCTTAATAATTCTTTCAACCCAGGAGCATGGGATGTCTTTCTGTCTCTTTAAATCATTTTCAAATTCCTTCATCAGTGTTTTATAGTTCTTACCATATGAGTCTTTCACTTCTTTGGCCAGGTTTATTCCTAAGTATTTTATTACTTTTGATGTGATTTTAAAAGGGATTTTTTTGTGTGTGTGCTTTTTGATATTTCATTGTTAGTGTAAAGAACTGTAACAGATTTCTGTATGTTAATTTTGTATCCTGCTATATTGTTGGCTATTTATCAGTTCTAGAAGTTTTTATATGAAATCTTTAGGGTTTTCTACATATATGTCATCTGCATATAATGAAAATTTTACTTCTTCCCTTTTATTTTGAATCCCTTTATTTTTCTTGTTTGATTGCTGTGGCTAGGACTTTAAATAATACTATGTTGATTAGAAGAGCTGAGAGTGGACATCCTGGTCTTGTTTCAGATTTTAGTGGGAAAGCTTTCAGCTTTTCACCATTGAGTTTTATGTTGGCTGAGGGTTTGTCATAAATAACATTTGTCATGTTGCGATGTGTTCCCTTTATACCTACTCCTCAAAAAGGAATCAAGATGGTAAAAGGGAAGCTTGGGAAACTTGCTCTCTGATAAGGTTTGTCTGAGTGAACACAATTATAGGCAGATGCTTGGACCAGATACATGAGTAGAGGAGAACCATTAGAGCCTATATTCTGGTTTCATGTTGGTTAAGTGTAGAATTTCATAATGGTTAAAATATGTGGAATAAAGCTTTGTGAAGAGTCCAGGATAACATTGACTTTTATGCTTATTTTTGGTAAGTTGTAATGTGGCTTACTTTTAAAGAAATCCGTCATGATAGAGAATTAAGTTTTATAGGGGAAAAAAACGGGGAAGGCAATGGCACCCCACCCCAGTACTTTTGCCTGGAAAATCCCATGGACGGAGGAGCCTGGTAGGCTCCAGTCCATGGGGTCGCTAAGAGTCGGACACGAGTGAGCGGCTTCACTTTCACTTTTGCTTTCATGCATTGGAGAAGGAAATGGCAACCCACTCCAGTGTTCTTGCCTGGAGAATCCCATGGACAGGGGAGCCTGGTGAGCTTCCGTCTATGGGGTCGCACAGAGTCGGACACGACTGAAGCGACTTAGCAGCAGCAGCAGCAGGGGAAAAAAACCCTGCCTTTTGGATATTTCCTTTAATAAAATTCTGAACATGCTGAAGTTGTTATTGATCTGTCCCTAGGTCATTGATATAACGTGCTTCCTAAAGTAAAAAATTTCAAATGAATTCTTTGTTATCATATCTCTGGATTTAATTTTTAGATATTTGAAAACTAGAGTATATTTTGTTATTTTTCATTGGCTATTACTATACAACAAAACATTAATTTTTTTTTTACAGATTCAGTTTTATAGTAATTACTTATACAATATTAGACTTTTTCAAGAGTTATATAAAACTTCATATGTCATTCTCACAACAGTTCTCTGTGAAGTTGAAGCGGTTGAAGTAGTATTGCCATTTTTCAGAGGTAAAGTTAAGGCCCAGAGAGTCATACAGCTATGATATAAATATTAACGTAATTCACAGTATTTTGATTCCAAATGTCTTCATTTCTCTAGCCTTGTATTTATTTTGTTTTCAATGTCATGATATTGCAGCTTGTTGATAGCATGTTTTTTTTATGTTTTCAGGATATGGCTTTAGTTGCCCCTGAGGCTCCTTCAGAACAAGCCAGAAGAGTTTTTCAAACTTATGATCCTGAAGGTAAAAGATTTTATTTTGTATTAACATTGTTTTATATCTTTATATATTTGAAATACATTGATCCTTTCTGAGTTTTATTTTTAAAGAGTTGTTGGATTACTGAATGAAATCTATCTTGTACTAGTTGAAAGTTTAAAATAAGAAACAGTGGAAATGAGAACCAAAAAAAATGATCATCATATTCTCACATGGAAGGGTTTTGTTTCACATGGTACTTAAGTGTGGTTACTTGAATCTTGACTTCTGATGGTGTCAAACAGGGAAAAATACTACTTCTGAATTAAACTTTCTTAGCAGTTTTCAAATGAGCAGTACAGTATGATTAACTCTAGTCACCATGCTGTACATCACATCCCATGACTCATATTATAACTGAAAGGTTGTACCTCTGACACTTTTTATTCCTTTCACCTACTCCCCCACCCCTTGCCTCTAGCAACCACCAATCTGCTCTTGTATCTGTGAGCTCAGTCTTGTTTAGATTCCACATATAGTTGGGATAATATGGTATTTGTCTTTTGTCTGATTTACTTCACGTAGCATAATGCCCTCAGGTTGCATCCATGTTGAGGCAAATAGAAAGATTTCCTTCCTTTTTTATTGGCTGAATAATACTTCATTTAGTGCATGTACCACATTTTCTTTATCCATTCATCCACTGATGGACATTTAGAGTGTTTCAGTATCTTGGCTTGTAAACAGTGCTGCACTGAACATGAAGATGCATCTCAAGTAGTGTTTTCGCTTCCTTCAAATAAATACCCAGAAGTGGAATTGCTGGATGATGTGGTAGTTCTCTTTTTAACTTTCTGAGAAACCTCCATACTGTACTCCATAGTGGCTGTACCAGTTTATATCCCCACTAACAGTGCACAGGGGTTCCCTTTTCTCTGCATCTCTTGAACACTTGCTATTTCTTATTGTGACTTTGATTTGCATTTCCCTGACAACTAGTGGGTGTTGAGTACTGTCTCATGTACCTGTTGTATATAATCTGTATATTTTCATAGGAAAATGTGCGTTCAGACCCTCTGCCTCTATTTTAATCATAGTGCTTGGGGTTTCTGTATTGAGTTTTGTGAGTTCTTGGCATATTTTGTGTAGTAACCCCTTATCAGATGTGAGATTTGCAAATATATTCTCCCATTCAGTAGGTTGCCTTTTCATTTTCCTTTGTTACACAGAAGCTTTTTAGTTTGATACAGTCCACTTGTTTATTTTTGCTTTTGATGTCACATCCAAAAAAATCAATGCCAAGAGTGTCATGGAGCTTACCACCTGTGTTTTCTAATAAGTTTTAAGGTTTCTGGTCTTACAGTCAAGTCTTAACTCAAAGTGGATCAAATTATGTGTGTGGTGTAAGACAAGTGGTCCAGTTTTCGCAGTACCACTTGTTGAAGAAACTGGTCTTTATTCATTGTATATCATAACTGCTGTGTTGTAAGTTAATTGTCTGTTTATGTGTAGGTTTATGTCTGGACTCTTATTTGTTCCATTGATCTGTGTGACTGTTTTAGGTGAGCACCTAAAAACAGGGCAGGGCACCTGGGGGTGGACCTTCTGGGAGGAGGTGCAGGAGCAGCATAGATGAAGACAGTAGGAGACCATTGCAGCAGGGGCTGCACGTGCCCTACCCCCCCTTCCCCAAATGTTGGGGAGGCCTGCATGGGTTTTCCTTTTCCCCCAGGTGGTGAACTTCCTCCCAGGGTAACCCTCCTGGTGTCAGGCTGCTCTTGGCTGGGGGATACTTCTTAAAAAGTGGTATACTTTTCTACACCACTATCCTCAATCTATCTTGGAACGCCATGGGGTTTTTGCTTCAGCTTCATAGCCCAGTGCTATCCTCAGACTGTTTTCTTCAGTTTGTAGTTGTTTGTTGTTTTGTTGGGTTTAGACATGAGTTGGAGTCTCCAAGCCCTCCATCTTGCTGATATCACTCCCCAGAATATTTCTGTGTAGTACTGTGCAAGAAAATACAGAAGAAGGAAAACCAATGATTTGTTTTTGAACCAGATCTTAGCTTCTCTACCACACTAACAAAGGCTGTTTTGAAAAGTTCATAGTTAGATAGATATCACTCTTAGATATCACTCTGTTGTCCACTGTATCACTGTTAACTAGGTGGTTTTGATCACCTTTGCATTTATGTACTTTAGTTAGGTGATGGTCACGACTCACTCACTGACTTTTCCAGGATAACCTTAAAACTGAGTCGTGCCTTCTATTCCCTTGTAAATGACCATGTAGGAACCTACATGGATTAGTTGTTGCATTAGTCCTTATCAACTGCTGAATGCATTCAGTTACTTTTATAAATTCGTTTTCTTCTGTCTTGAAATTTTTTGTTCTTGG
Source organism: Tragelaphus eurycerus (assembly GCA_935064755.1). NCBI lineage: Eukaryota > Metazoa > Chordata > Mammalia > Artiodactyla > Bovidae > Tragelaphus > Tragelaphus eurycerus. Next base: position 166,721 of record CAKXYN010000361.1, read on the forward strand.
ACATGTACTCTTTGAGTCACACAAATTCTAGAAATCTTGGTAACGCATATAACTTTAGTTACCTTTTAATCTATAAGTCTGCTTTCTTATGTATCATATAATAGCCTATTTAAGAGTCCTTATGAAGATTAAATGAATAATGTTGTGTAAAGCACCTGCAGTGCTTAACATATAGTAGGTATTTTATAAATGTGATTCCTTTCTCTCTACACCTCAAGTTAATTAGTGCTGGTACTGGTGAGTTTACCTACAGTTAGTTTCTTCCACTGTACCTTTTTATTAACTTGAAAAAAAAAAAGTTTCTTTCTTCTTGGAATTAAAAATCTTTTAAACTTGCAGTAACATTTCATTCTAAGTCTTTAGAAGTAAAAGTAATGTACGTCTTTTTATTTTCCCACCACTGAATGAAATCAGTTTTATAGTATTAATAAGTTAACAGCTTCAACTGGAATCACTGGTATTTGTAGCACATTGAACTGTGTCGTGGAGGGTGACAAAAATAAGCATCCTCTTACCTCTTTGAATCTTTTGATGGAAAAGATGGGAAATAAGTAATTTATGTTCCTAAATGCTTTTAGTATCTTTTGAGTTGGGATCAAACTTAAGAGTTTTGGAAGCTGTAGCAAATTAAAATGAAAATAAGACTGACATAAATAAGGTTAAAAGAAATGTTATTGAAGTGAACTGAGATTAGCTAGAGAGTCATCAAGAAGACCTGAGTGGGGAGGGTCATGCTGGCAAATAGAAGCATAAAGAAGAGAAAGTGATATCTGTGAAGGAACATAAGGTAGGAAATAGCAATTTACATGCAGGCAGTAGCCAGCAAAGTGTTTGACTTGAGTGCGAAGACAGAGCACAAGAAAAATAATCATGTAGCATTTACCAAAGTGATGCCAAAGGTAAGAAATTAATGGTCAAGGCTTGGATTTATGGTTTTTTTTTTTTTTTTTCCCTTCTCTTTCTTTTATTGGGATGTAATTGCTTTACAATGCTGTCTTAGTTTCAGCTATGTATACATATATCCCCTCACTCTTGCACCAGGGCAGGAATAGAGATGTAGACATAAGAGAGTGGACTTTTTATACAGGGACGAGGGGAAGGAGCTGAGGGGCCAGGGGAGGCAGGAGGGGACGAATTGAGAGTAGCATTGACATACATACACTATCATGTGTAAAACAGCCAGCTAGTGGGACGCTGCTGTGTAGCACAGAAGCTCAGCTCAGAGCTCTGAGAGGATTTATGTTTTAAAGAACTGTATTTCAGAGAATGAGTCAGGCAGTTTTCTGTTATGTACCTTCCTCTTAAGGATTTAAGGTTTTTGTTTTGTTTTGCTTTTCCCTCCCACCTCTCACCCCTCTTCTAGATGTCTGCCTTTTCTATACCTCACACCCCAGTGGAGAGTGAGTGTGGAGTGGTATACACCCATACACATGTAAAATGCCTGCTCTGTTCAGGACATACTAGGTGACATGTTTCTACCCATATTGATAGTAATCACTGGGTGAGAGGTAGATTCCTTCTTGAATGGAATGCATTATAGTAGGTAAGATGACTTGACAGATGAACTGGGTATCTTCCCAGGGTTTCCAGTCAGGTCTTTATAGTGCTGTGTAATTTTGATTTGAATTGATGGTCCAAAATATCAAACATACTCTTCTCCTAGCGTAACCACCATCACAAGCCACTCAACTCAAACATATGGCTTTTCTGTACTCAGCCTTTTTGGATACCTGTGTATTTCTTTGCTTAGTGAGAAACTGAGACCTAAAATTATAAGTGAATGAGTTTCTTGAGAAAAGAAATGTGCACAGAAAGTATCAGAATACTTCAGGAGATAACTGAACACAATATTTTAGGAGATGATGAACAAAGTTGTAGAGAAGTGCCTTCAGAATAAGGAGGAGTAGATCTGGACTTGAAAAGCCTAATGTTACTTAGAAGGCGAGTTTTTTTTTTTTTTTTTAAGGAACTATCAGGAATACAAAGATACTAAAACAAAGGTTTAGTATCTTACAGTCACAAGTAGTAAATTTGTTTGCTTTTTACAATTTCAGTTTTTTCCATCATTAATGAGGTAGCAGACTCCATCCATTTGGTTTTACTAAATTACAAGGAGAATTAGACTGTCTTATTGTCAATATGAAAACACAATTTATGATCAGTGGCAGTTTTTCAGAATGGAGTCCTGAGGAATACATAGGAAAATAAATTTGTTATGTTTTTTAATTAGAGAAAATTATTGATTAAATAAAGTATTTTTCATCTATATAGTTTTATGTGGGACAACTTAGCAGGACTATAATCTGAATAGTTAAGAAGTAAATAAAACTTTTTCAGTCATCTTAGAAAAGCTATATGTCTTTCTATTACTTACCTTCAGTTCAGTTCTGTTGCTCAGTCGTGTCCAACTCTTTGCAACCCTTTGGATTGTAGCACTCCAGGCTTCCCTGTCCATCACCAACCCTGGAACTTACCATGGAGAAAATGAACTCCACTTTCTCATTTGAGTATCACTGTTTATTGTTTAGCCACATAGAGTCCACTCTAGGAAGTTGGATTCAGTTCATTTGGTCGCTCAGTCATGTCCTATTCTTTGTGACCCCATGGACTGCAGCACACAAGGCCTCCCTGTCCATCACCAACTCCCGGAGTCTACCCAAACCCATGTCCATTGGGTCAGTGATGCCATCCAACCGTCTCATCCTCTGTCATCCCCTTCTCCTCCTGCCCTCAATCTTTCCCAGCATCAGGGTCTTTTCCAGTGAGTCAGCTCTTCACATTGCAGTTTCAGCTTCAACATCAGTCCTTCCAGTGAACACCCAGGGAGGACTGATCTCCTTTAGGATGGACTGGTTGGATCTCCTTGCAGTCCAAGGGACTCTCAAGAGTCTTCTCCAACACCACAGTTCAAAAGCATCAATTCTTTGGCACTCAGCTTGCTTTATAGTCCAACTCTCACATCCATACATGACTACTGGAAAAACCATAGCTTTGACTAGACGGAACTTTGTTGGCAAAGTATTGTTTCTGCTTTTTAATATGCTGTCTGTCAATCAATAAGTCACTTCAGTCGTGTCCGACTCTGTGGACCCCATAGACGGCAGCCCACCAGGCTTCCCCGTCCCTGGGATTCTCCAGGCAAGAACACTGGAGTGGGTTGCCATTTCCTTCTCCATATGCTGTCTAGGTTGGTCATAACTTTTCTTCCAAGGAGTATGCGTCTTTTAATTTCATGGCTACAATCACCATCTGCAGTGATTTTGGAGCCCAGAAAAATAAAGTCAGCCACTATTTCCACTGTTGCCCCATCTATTTCCCATGAAGTGTTGAGACCGGATACCATGATCTTAGTTTTCTGAATGTCGAGTTTTAAGCCAACTTTTTCACTCTCCTCTTTCACTTTCATCAAGAGGCTTTTTAGTTCCTCTTCACTTTCTGCAATAGGGGTGGTGTCATCTGCATATCTGAGGTTATTGATATTTCTCCTGACAATCTTGATTCCAGCTGTGCTTCATCCAGCCCAGCGTTTCTCATGATGTACTCTGCATGTAAGTTAAATAAGCAGGGTGACAATATACAGCCTTGACGTAGTCCTTTTCCTATTTGGAACCAGTCTGTTGTTCCATGTTCAGTTCTAACTGTTGCTTCCTGACCTGCATACAAATTTCTCAAGAGGCAGATCAGGTGGTCTGATATTCGCATCTCTTTCAGAATTTTCCACAGTTTATTGTGATCCACACAGTCAAAGGCTTTGGCATAGTCAGTAAAGCAGAAATAGATGTTTTTTTGGAACTCTGTTGCTTTTTCCATGATCCAGCAGATGTTGGCAATTTGGTCTCTGGTTCCTCTGCCTTTTCTAAAACCAGCTTGAACATCAGGAAGTTCACGGTTCACATATTGCTGAAGCCTGGCTTGGAGAATTTTGAACGTTACTTTACTAACGTGTGAGATGAGTGCAATTGTGCGGTAGTTTGAGCATTCTTTGGCATTGCTTTTCTTTGGGATTGGAATGAAAACTGACCTTTTCCAGTCCTGTGGCCACTGCTGAGTTTTCCAAAAAGAAAATTCTTCATTTTTAGTCACAAACTAATGCGCTAACTTACTAATTTGATCCCCACCCCCACCATAGTACTCTTTTCTGTGTTCTGCACCATGTTTGTAACTTTACCATCACATAAAGTGAAGTGGTTCTGCAAGATAGGCCAGAAATCAACTCCTCATTTCTTTTCAAACTTCATAGGTACAGTTCACAAAGCTGTTTTTGGTTGAACCATGGTGCCTGAACAGAACAGTTTATGTAAGTCTAAAGTTAGGGTTAGCTTGAATAATTGTCAGAACTGTGATTGAGCAGCTTCTTATATCAAGCCCTGTGCTGGTCCTGGGGCTATGTCTTCCCTGCCGTCCAGGGGCCGGAGAAGCAAAGCAGCAGGGAGACATGGGACAGGAGACCAGGGCAAAAGCAACCACGAAAACACCCGGACCTTGCCTCAGGGCCAAAGTCACATATTTTCTCCACTAAGAGTTTTACTAAATTGTTTATGTTATTAAAGTATTGATGATAATAATAGGTAAAGTACAATACAACGTTTAATAAAAATAATTTATTATTTTCTTGACTAAGACCAACAGCATTTACATTCTCAATGGAGAATGCAATCTCCGTGGACATGGGATTTCCAAGCTTGGTGGGCTACAGTCCTTGGGGTCACAAAGAGTCAGACACAGTTTGGTGACTAGACAATAACTAGCTCTCGATTTTCTCCTCTGTTCCTAAGAAACTTTACTTTTCCCATCTACAGAGGTTTGAATATGTTACAGTCCCACTGCTGGGTCCTGCCTCCTATGAGGCTCTCCCTCACCTGCTGAACTCCCGACCCAGCTCTTCTCCTGCAGCTCTCCATCAGCTGCAGCCTCTGCTAGGAGAGACCTACCAGGTTCCCCTTGTCTTCCCCAGGTTTTCCCAGTGGGAATCACAACGGGTGCTTCCTTTTCCTTCATGTCCAGCTCTGACTTCTTCTCCCTCGTGAACTCTTATCATACCAAGCAGGTTGTTAACACCCCACTGTCACGCTCCTTCCCGGCACTACGTCCCTCCTGCGCTACGTCCCTCCTCTCACGCTCTAGGAGCTGGGCACTTCTTACCATCTGTTTACTTGTTTTTAAAAAGCAAAACTCTTTCAAATTTGTAAACAAACAGCTTTTCCCCCTCTTTTTCAAATGTCTTAAAACACAGCTTAACTGTATGTGAATATTGGCTCTGTAGCTGCTCACGAGCTCACGGTCACATACACAGTGCCCCCTCTCATCCTCCCCATTCTTCTGAGGTGGAGCGCTGCACAAGTCTGTTTTATATTCATGTGGTTAAATTACTGACGCATTCACATTCTCCTCCTTCCTTGTGTGCTTCTTAGCCACTTGTGTGTGTGTGTGCGCTCGCTCAGTCGTGTCCGATTCTTTGCAACCCACCAGCACGGTAGCCCATGGACTATAGCCCACTGGGCTCCTCTGTACATGGAATTTTCCAGGCAAGAATAGCTTGAGAAGTCAACAAATTGACTCTCAGGTTTCCTCTGCTGTTGGTATTGAGGTCATCTTATCATTGTGTCTCCATTTCCATATTCTTTGTGGAACCAACCAACTAAATCCTAGATGGCACGAGTTTCATCTGCTTAGACTTAAGGCTTCTTTTTCTAAAGACCCTGTCTTGATATGAATGACTGCTAAAGAATAAAGTAACTTCAAAATCAGTGTTTTAAAAAGGTAATTCCAAATCTCCTCTTCCGATCTTGGGTATATTAAAAGTCTGTGAGGTATTGAAAAAATGCTCTCCAGTTGCTAGTTAGACTGTATGTGTAAAAAAAATAAGAGTCACTGGCTTATAGTCACTGCTGTGCTCCATGTTTACAAGCTGTAAATCTCATAGGCTGCTTAAAAAGTGTTGGAGTGGTTACGTTTTGAGGTAAATCATGTTTGAGTTAACGAGGTCATTGTGTTGTTTTCCTGCTTGTTGTTTGTATCTTATACAGCCAATTAGCTTTTTCTGAGGATGGGAGCAGTCTTGGTTACAGTAAGAAGAGATAAGGCTGCCTGCCATTCAGTGCTTCTGAAGAATATTGTAATACACACTGCCTGTGTCGAGTGATACATGTGATAACCCATAAACACAGAACTGTTTCTGTCTGCCAGTGACCTGATAAAGCCTGTTTTACATTTGGAGATACTAAGCTTTTAGCTGTGACCTAACTAAGCAAAATGAGTAATTTTTTTCTACCTTTCGAACTCAAGTTAGGCTTACAAAGCTGGAATATTTTCACAGGTGCCTTCAAACAAGTTCTTTATTCTCTATATTATAAATTATTGGTAGCTTGACAAACTGGAATTATTCTAAACCCCCACTTTATAAAATGATGTTTAGGAAAATTTTTAATTATCCTAAATGATTCTCAGCCTTTTAGTCAGGGCCAATTGGTCTTCATATGAATAAGCATGTGCTTAGGAGTTTTAAGACAAGACTTTAAAAACTCATAACTTCTTTCTGGTAGAGACAGAGTACACGCTACATCCAGAAAGAGCAGCTGTGCTTTATTTTGTGGTTTGATGACAGAAGCAGGACTTGTGGACACCTCATTTTCCAAGACAAGATTTTTATTTTTTTTATTCTAATCCCTGAAAAGGGTATGATGGTATTATTATCCTAATCCCTGAAAAAGGGTATCATTTTGGAAGCTGATCAGAAGCCAAGACAGTCTTCAGAAATGAGTAAATGGGTAGAGGAACTCGAGTGTTGTACATTTAAGGGAATCAACAACTTGCTTGTTTAAAAGCACTGTGATTTCAGACAGCCCTACAAGCTTTTTTTGTGTGTCATGCTCTATTGCGTCATCTGAGTTTGGGCCACTTCCCATCTTCATTGAGCCCCAGAAAAGGAGTATTTTCTATTGACTAGTCTTCATCTACATTTGAGTCTACTTTGTGTCCCAACTTTTTTTTTCTCCTATTAAATCTTTGGCTTTTATTTAAGTCAGGTCTGTTGATTTAAGTCAAGAGATATCTTTTCTTGATCTTATATTATTAGAGATCTAAATAGCAATTGATCATGAAAATCCTTTCAAAAAGTTACATAACATTGTGACAAGAGGAATTTATTGGTAAAGGATTATTTAAATTGGATTTGTTAAAGGGAATTTAAAGGTTTACATTATTTATTGAACAATATACCTAATTAATAGTTATAAACTTAAGTAGAAAAAAACATTTAAATTTGTAAGCCTGTTTAAGAAGTAATTTGGCTTTAAGGTTTCCTTGGTGTTCTCAGGTAGAAGTCATGTGGTTATTTTTGTATTAAAAACTAACCTTGAAAATAAATCTTTGCCTATGTGCTCAAGAACACTAACAGAAAAAAAGAACCTAATAATAATAGACATTGTGCCCAAAATAAACTGAATATGCTATTCCTTAACTCTTTGTATCCCTCTTACTGACTTTTCACGGTGTCTGTGATTGGCAATAATAGCATTTCTTGAAGTAAACTAAATTGTTTCTGTAATATTTTTTCTCAGATAATGGATTCATACCTGACTCACTTCTAGAAGATGTGATGAAAGCGTTGGACCTTGTTTCAGATCCTGAATAGTAAGATACATACAAAGTGTTATTTAGTGATGGGGGAGGGTGGGAGGACTCTGAACTGCCCCACGTGGCCATTGTCTTCATTAATAATGTACATCATTCCATCTGTAACTTCCATAAATTTGGGATCTTTATTATCCATGGGAAGATATCTCTCTAGTTAGGTGGACACATCTTTTAATCAAATACATAATATATTGATCAAATACAAGTTATTAAAAATCACCTTTGATCTACATTTCCTTTTTTTTTTCCCTTTTTCTGAAAGTGTATCTGACAGTGAACAAGCTTTAGCTAACAAACATTTAAGGAAAGGATTCAGCGAAAGCAACCCAAAACAAATTGGTATACACAATTTTTAGAACTAGATACTATTCTGTTTTCAGTTAGTTTGGCTTATTTTCTTTGAAAGTATGAAATATGTATAAACATTTGCAAACTAATCACATGTGAAATAATGTCTCAATCTCACCACCTAGAGCTGGGATGTTACCCTTTCTTAGTAGACTTAATTGGTGATTCCAACTTAAAGAGGAGAAATTCAGAGACAGTTGAACCAGTCCAATAAATGGTATAATAGTAACTACCGTATTTATTCTCAACTGATTACCAAGTGGAGACCTTTTTGTTTACATTGCTCTAATATGCAAGAGAGACTTGAACTCAGATAATTTTGGTTACTAAGAAGTCTTAAGATGGGAAGGAAGAAAAAGGTCATTATTAAAGTTAGCACAGCTGAGTCAAATTGTTTTTCTAGAAATAGTTGAAAGATTGGACAGTTACTCACTCGGTTCTTTGGTCCAGTCACATTTATAATGTTTGATGGCCATAAGCTAACTGGACTGTATCAAGGATTAATAAATATAGTAAATATGACTGTGTCTTCATTTGTTTCATGTCATAACATGACATATATGTATTACTGTATTCTCAAAGTAAGCGAAAGGAAAGGCTATTAGGAAAATCATAAGAGAACTATATTTATGATGTATATATTGATTGAAAAATATGTGTGTGTGTGTGTGTGTGTGTGTGTGTGTGTAAGTGGACCCTGGCAATTCAAAGCCATGTTATGCAAGGCTCAACTGTATAAAAGTTACCTTTATAACCTGAGAGGTAATATGGAGAATAAAAATGTTCTGAAAAGACCATTTTCATTTTTAAAACTCATTAAACTGCAGTCCATTCTTCTCTGCCTTCTTTCTACACATAGTACCTTTCATCAACCTCAGTGACACCAAAATGGTAAGGGCTCTGTCCTTACTCCAGACTGCTACTGGAACAAGAGTCATGCCACTGCTTGAAATTCAGTGTACTTTATTAGCTCTTTGAGAATTGTCTTACCTTTTTTAACCTTCAGTTTACACTAAGAATTTTAAACCTCCACCTCATTTGGTTCTTGAAAATAAGCTTTTCAGGAGATGTTTTTGATTATCCGATGTACCGCTGCCTTTGACACTGTTCCTTTTTCTCTTTAACGTAAAAGAAAAAAATGTTTATTTTTAAGCCTAAATGTCTCATTTGGTAGCTAAATTCAGGCATACCTATGAAGCAAAGGGAATGTGCTTTTGGGAGGCTATAGGCCTGCTTTTACAAGCCTGGGTTTTTAAGTTACGTTACCTAATAAGGAACAATATTCCAAAGTCATCATCATAATTTAAATTCTAAATAGTAACAGATTACTCTGGTTTAAAAATAACCAAGTTTTGGCAAATTAGATGTCATTCCTGTGTATTTGTCATTAAGGGAAGAACAGCTCTCGGGATTTTTGGCAGTTAAATGTGTTGCAGTACCAGTAATTTAATCATGAAAGAAGAAAAATAAGCTTTTTTTTTTCCTGTGGTATCCACTGTTTTTCTTTTTTCTCTCTCCATAGTATAAATCTCATGAAGAATAAATTAGATCCAGAAGGATTAGGAATCATATTATTGGGTCCATTTCTTCAAGAATTTTTTCCCGATCAGGTAACATTACTTTGTTCTATTGGGATGATCATATTATGATTGTTTCAGCATTTTTCCCTACTACACATGTTCTAACATGCAGATACTAGAGTAAGAAAGCACTCTTATTATGTAAATACTTGCCCAGACCAAGAGGATAGAAGAGCATGTGTGTTCCAATACAGTAATGTAAAATTTTGATTAAAGGACAGAGATGGTGAAAGAGAGTATATACACTAATATAGACACTTTGATACTGTTTTCTAAAGAAAGATTCAAATTCAGAAATGCGTGGAATACAAACAAGGATTCTCTTAATCCCCTCCTGCCCCTGGGTAACTTCCCTCAGGTAACTGTTGTGAGTACATTGGTATGTATCTTTAGAACTGTCTCAACACTAGCAAAGAAGGTAAAGGAGCCTGTGCGTAGTGCCAACTCCTGCCAGTGCTCTTGTGTCCCAGGAGAATTTTAGTTGCATTAAAGGAGACCCTTTGAGTGCAACTGTACTGTTTAATGTTGGGTCATGTCTATGTCACTGGCTCATTCTACAGCCTATGCTTACTTTTCCTCCTATCCAAGTGCAGGGTTTTACTACTCTCTCAAATTATTTAGCAAGGTGTGTTGTGATTTCATCAGATACCAGCATGGTTTACAGTAAGAGTAGCAGAAGCAGCTACCATTTAATAAGCACGTACTATGCATGAGATATTAAGAAGAGGTGGAAGAAACACAGAAGAACGACAAAAAAGAGCCAAGACCTAGATAATCATGATGATGTGATCACTGACCTAGAGCCAGACATCTGGAATGGAAGTCAAATGGCCAGAAGCATCCGAACAAAGTAGTGGAGGTGATGGAACAGTGGAGCTATCCAAGTTGAATGATGATGCTGTGAAAGTGCTACACTCAAATGCCAGAAAGGAAAACTCAGAGTGGCCACAAGATTGGAAAAGGTCAGTTTTCATCCCAATCCCAAAGAAAGGCAAGCCAGGAGTGCTCAAACTACCGAACAAGCACCATCCACACGCAGTAAAGTATGCAAAATCCCAAGCCAGGCCAGAAAGGAAGGTGAACTCCTGATGTCAAGCTGAGAAAGGAGAGGAACAGAGACAAATGCCAACATCCGCTGACAGGAGGAGAGTAGCATCTGAGGAAGGAGGTGGACACAAATAGAGAAGAGAACCTGACTGCCCAAGAAACGATGAGGGAAGAAAGAGAATGACAGGAAAAAGACGCAAAAGGAAAAGGAGACGCAAGGGAATGTCCAGAGAGAAGAGTGAGAGAATGAAGAGGACCCAGAGGAGCGCCGGAAGAGGGAGGAGAGGAGGGAGAGGAGGGCCACCAGACAGACTGGTCCACACTGGAAGATGATGAAAGGTGACGGCAGGAGGACGGACGCGGAGACCGCCGAGAGACACACCGGGGAGGGAGGGGTGAGGAAGAATGATGTGAATGTGTGTTGGAGAAGAGAGAGTTGACAAGAAGATAAAGATGAGAGAAATGTGGAAGAAGGAATGATGAAGTGAAAAGAGGCACAGGAAGAGTGACATGGAGAAGATGAGGGGAGGGAGAGGGAGGAGGAGAAGGGGAAGAGGAGAGAGGGGAGGACACTGACGATGGATGGAGTGAGGACCGGGAGGGTGAGGACAGGGAGGGGGTGTGGGTAGGGGCGCAAAGAGTCGGAACTGAGGAGATCTGATCTGATCTGATGCATGAGATACTGTGGACCTTCTAAATTGCATATTATTTTTCCCCAATTTTGCCATTGAGGAAATTGAAGATTAGAGAACTTAAAAATATGGCTTAAGGTTACACTGCTAGCACGAGGCCGATTCAGGATCCAGTGTAGGTTGTCTAAGCCCAGAGACAAAGCATTTTAGCACCATTACATTACCTTTTGTTGCTATTTATTTTATACCACTTGTTACTAGAACTGCAGTAAAATATTTATTTTGTAAGTTAAAAAACGTTAACTCTGAAAATCCAGTCAAATCATTTATCTAAGTAATTGCACTGACTCGTGTATAAATAAAGACGGTTGATATGTCTTACAAAGCTTTTGAGCGGTATACAAAAAAGAGCTTAGATTCTAGACATGAAAAGTTAAAAACAGTTAAAAATATGAACTTTTAAAATATGATGCACGAATTATTGAGACAACTGGAAGTCTAGTATATTTAAGGAAAATTTAAAGTAAGATTTGAACTAGGTCTTGTAAAACAAGAGAAGTTGAAAAAAAAGAATCACAATTGTGCACAGAGCTGACAACAAAAGATCTTTTCATGGGAATATGAGGAATATGCTTGTCTCAGAGAACTGAGAAAGTTGAGTGGTTGGGGACAAGACTGGAAAAGCAGCTTAGGTCCTACGTGTTTAGGATTCTTGGTTACAAATCCCAGCATGAACTAAACATGAGCAGGAAGGAGTAGCTCAGAATACCTAAAGGATGGAAGAGGTAGGTAGTGCCTGGAAGGTGGGTTCCAGGAGCTTCTGGGACTGGACCAAGTCTCATCTCCACCCCCATACATGCACATATTTAAAACCATAAACTACTGTAGAAGAGCTTATCATAAAAATCAGCGCTCCACCAATTTCCAGTCTCTTCCCCAGATGGGACTATTTCAGCTTTTAGATTTTATAGTACTTAAGTACATAAATCTAAGTTTCTTGCTTTGTCAACTGACTCCTTAATCAAAGGCTGTGGAATTAAGAAGCTTCCATTTTACTTTGAATTGCTAGTTAGTAATTGCCTGATATAAAGATTTATAGTTTTAATTGTTGGTTATTTATAATATAGGGTTCCAGTGGTCCTGAGTCTTTTACTGTCTACCACTACAATGGATTGAAACAGTCAAATTACAATGAAAAGGTATGATAACTCAGTGTAATTTGTCTTCACCTGAGTTGATAAAATACAGGAGTATGTATTACAATGTCTGAGTCCCATAAAACGGATGCCTAAGCAAGGAGGTTATTCTAGGAATCTCTTTATTGTCACAGCTTATCTTAGACCTGGACTCAGTGAGATCATCATTGAATTTTGGAGTAGTGGTTTCACTGTAACAAGGTAACTCATCTACATACATGTTGTTACCCTTGGTGTGCAAATATTACAAAATCAAGTTTAGTCCACTGAAGTTACTGATCCACTTAAATGAAGAAAGAAGGGGCAAGAGACTAAAAAAAAAAAAGAACTAAAGGATTTAAATTAATAACCATAACTGCGAGCATTTATTGAGGATGTACCTAGAATTGTCATCAACGCTGTTTTCTCCAAAGTTTCACCCCACCCTATGAACTAAGTATTCTTGCATATTCTCTGTTTACAGTAGAGAAAACTGAGGCACAGAGAAGGAAGCAGCTCACCAAGGTCAGGCAGCCAGGAGACAGCAGAGATAGAGCGAAAGCTAGGTATCTCCCTCCAAGCCTGCAGTTCACCCGCTGTGCTTTGATTTTGCCTTCTTGAATCTCGGAAAAGGGCCCACGGGTGCTTCGCCAATTCACCCTCTTTGATTATTGAGCTTGGCGACACATAAGATATATCTACCCTGTTTGCATTTATTCCAGTTAAGAGTCAGTAGATATAGCTCATATTAGGACTAAGGCCTAACATGCCTTTTTAATTTGAAGTACCCATGCTGACTTCATGTGTATTTGATATACTGAGGATGGTTACAGAAAACAGATCATCATGTGCATTAGGGCAAATCTAAACCTACCCCTAAAATTTACTTTTGTTTTCATAAATTAGGGCCAAAGATCTTTTCATAGGAGGATAATTGATTGATACCTATTTTGAAAAATAGAAATTGTCAATAAGAAAACTTGTATGTTCGGTCCTAATGTGTAAATGAGCGCTTTATCTAGTTGTAAGTTCTATGTAGCCTTGTACTAGAAGGTACTTTGTAGTCACAAAGTAGTTACTTGCCTACACAGTCCCTGCAAGGTAGATCAGTCAAATATTATCTGTATTTTACAGATGAAGCCTCTGGGACAGGGACATTAAGCGACTCACCCAGGGTCACACGGCCAGTCACCACTGGCAGAGCAGGGACTGGAACTGAGTTCCTGAAACCCAGTCCTGCCCTTGGTCTCCTTGCCCACGCTGTATGTGTATAGTAAGTTTTTCAGTCATGCTCATGACAAGTGTCTGACATGACTCACAAAATGATCAGAAATCAAAGATGAACTATTAACCTGACAACAGTACATAAGAATTAGAATGCAAAGCATGTATTCTACTATTAAGCTGCAAAGGTATAACATAAAGTTACTTACGAGCTAGAAATGTGGTAGACTGCTTAGAAGATACTATTAAAAATACCTGAGGAAATAGGTAGCAGGAAAAGGCTGGCCAAGTGGAAGGGAGCCTGACCCACCGGGGCAGCCCAGGCTGGTGAGGCCACAGCGGAGATCATGGTACTCAGCCCTGAGCACTTCTGCTCTAATGCTGTGAGCAAGGAAGGTTTTTCATGGAAGAGAGGTCTTGTCTTTCTTGTTCATTATGATAACCTGTTATATGCTTGGTGGACAATTTTTCAGAAAAAGAAGTTTTGCTTTAGAGAGCTAAAAAGCATGATTACTTAGGGTTTTAATAGTAAACTTACTCCATCAAAACTAGTACCTAATTAAGAAACCAAAGTACCTGACCTAGTAATAGAAAATACCCCACTCCTGTAGTTAATGTTTTTAAAGGAGACTCCAACTTAAGGCTGAGTTTATGTTCTTCCAAGATAAAACCTATAATTACAATCATGTGTATCAGCCACTGAGTGTGAAAATCATTATACATGCTTTTTCAACACAGTAGGCTTATTCTGTTATCTTTCAAATTATGCAATTAGAATATCCTGATATCAAGAGAAATTAATGACAGTGCTTTCATATATATATACAGTGAGTGCTTATAAATGCTAACTCATTGTCAGTATGTTACTTCATAGATAATGTCTAAAAGTTTTTAAAATTAGAATGAAACCTTTTTTGACGTCCACCTGCCACTACCTATCAATTACCTAGTTTTTTTATCCATCAACCTTTTCCTGCTATTTCTGTTTCTGACTGAAGTCTTTTTTCTCCATGATTTTTGGTGCCAAACCAAAATGAAGAGCACTTCAGAAGTATTTAATACAATAACAGAAAATTTCATTGACAAATATCCAATTTGCTTCCAGCTCTGGAAATTCAGCACTTTATATTTTCTGCTTTCATTATAAGTCCTTCTCAGAATATATAGCTGTATTTTTATTACAACTTTTTATATGAAATAAGGCAGCATTTGAATGATGAGGCAACATTTGAAGAATGGATTTTCTTTTATCAGAAATAGAGTCTTCTTTATCAGAAGCAGTACGTTGTGATTTTTTTTAAATCTCGAATCATAAACACAGTACCCTGTTTGCTAGTCTATGAAAAGGTCCCTCATAAGACTTTGCTAAGATTGATTGACCTCAGTGGCTTGCTTCTGCTCAATAGGTAATGTATGTGGAAGGAACTGCAGTTGTTATGGGGTTTGAAGACCCCCTGCTACAGACAGATGACACGCCCATTAAACGCTGTCTCCAAACCAAATGGCCGTACATTGAATTACTCTGGACCACAGATCGCTCTCCTTCACTAAACTGATTTGCCTAAGTATTTATAAAGAAGATTGTAATAGCAGATGTTGAAAAAAGGACGCAAGACTGGCAAGTGGCCCAATGAAGCTATACACTGGTATCACTGATAAACTATAAATAACAATTAAAGACACATTTTCAGTGTTTAAGATATGTTTAAATTATTTGTTTTAAAGCTTTATGTTAAAGGTTACCCTATTTAAAGTCTTTATGTGAAATTTACTAGCAAAACTAAGCTTTAATCAAAGTTCATCACTGTTGCAGTCAGATAATTTGGTCATTTGCCAAATTACAGACATCATATTACAATAGCATTTTTATATTGAGTATCAAGGTTACTATTTATAGACTTCTACTTTGGAATTTTATTTCATTCAGGCACCATTTATTGTTTAAGTGATTCTGGCATGCAATACATCAGCCTCCACATTGAAATGCAAAAGAATTTTTACCTTTATTGTTTCTAAAATCTGGTTTCCATTAGAAATATTGATAAATAACAAATTATCAACCTGAATCTTTGACAATTGGCTTAGCTCTGGCATGTGTATAAAAAGTAGAAACTATAAGGGAACATTACCATTTATTCACAGATATATAGTGGATGTATTTTAAAAAATGATAGGAAAGAGAATCTGTTTAATAGTCTTAACACTGTTAACTTTCACTGTATTGCCAACTACACATTTCCAAATTTGTCCCAACAGCCCTGTAAGCCAGCTTTCTTGTATATTTATAAATGTGATAAATGCATGAGAACATCTGTTATTACGTTAGTATATTGCATTATTTATTATGATCCTAGTCAATGGCCTAAATAAACACTTTTTTTCTTTAACTTTACCCTTGATTTGTTTACATTCATAGCTCAAAATAACATACTCTTAAATGAATCTGCCTAGTAGCCCTGAGAGCACAGAACAAATGCCTGTTGGATTCACACAGCACCTCAACAGGTCCTTGCACTTAGTAACTCAAATGGTCAGAAGCACCAAGACCTGGGGGACAGCTGTCTTTGTCAGTGGACAAAGCCCCTTCCTGTGTACTTTTAGAGAGCAGTTACTGTATTTCAATAGTTTTGTTGCCCGATAATGTGAAATGTGAATACTCAGAAAATACTTCACTTAAGGCAGATAAGATAGCCTCATAATGAATTTCAGAACTGAACTTTTACTTCAATAATATGTATTTCCTCTATAAATCTTTTGGGGGTTGTATTTATATTTTTGTACACATCGACAATGATAAGTAGATTTTAGAATAAGAAAAACCCCAATTTTATATATAACAACTATTGGTAGCACTGTATTAGGAGTGTGATACGAGCTACTACAACTACAGCTGTAAAATGTCAGTATTTGGGGTTAATCTTGCTTATTTCCAAATGGATATAAAATATTATGCTAGAATTAGTTGTCTAACTCTGCTCCTAAATTCCATAAGGATTATGAAAAACCATAGAGTCTATTCATAAACACTGAGTCTACAATATAATCTGTTATTCTTACAATTGTTTCATAACAAGCCATTCTAAAACTTCATGACATAATCATTTTATAAAGCCTATGGCTCAGGGGTTTGAACAAAATACAGCGGGAATGGCTTGTCTGCCTCTTAGCCCTGGAGGCCCAGCTAGGAGGGTGTAGGTGCCGTAACTCCCATGATTGGGACCTTAGCTTGATCTGACAACTGTCTAACATGACATTAGACAACTGCAGATAACATTTTCTTTTCACGTCCATGTGGGATGCTTAACCCTAGACCATAGGCTGCACCATAAAACAAAAATCCCCCAAAGTCTGGAGATTAAGCAGCACACTTCTGAATAACCCAAGGGTCAAAGTGGAATTGCAGTGGGAATTAGAACATATTTTTTGCTGAATGATAATGAAAATAGCAGATAGCAAAATTGTGGGATAGAAATAAAGCAGTGCTTAAATGCAGATATGTAACTTTATAGAAAGTTGGGAAAATAAAAAGGTAAGCTTTCATCTCAAAAAACAAAGTAAATAACAATGCAAAAACAATCGTTCACGTGCAAAGGAATGAATTCAGACTTCTACTTCACCTTCTACGTAAAAATTTAAAAGATCAGAGATCTACTTGTAAGCTAAAACTATAAAAGAAGAAATTTTCCTCCTCATAATAGGTTAGGCAGTGTTTCTTAGAATACCAAAAACAACAGTAGCAGCAAAGATAAATTGAACTTCATCAAAATTAAAAGCATTGTGTTTCAAAGGACACCATCAAAAAGATGAGATGGCAACCCACAGAATGAGAGAAAATATTGGAGACTCATTACCTCATAAGGAATTTGTATCCAGAATATATAAAGAAATCTTAACACCAAAATTTTAATGGCCATATGATTGGAAGAGATACTACCAAAGATGATAAAAAAAAAATGTCCAGTAAACACATGAAAACATGCTTAACAAAATCAGTCATTGGGGAAATTCAAATAAAAGTCACGAGACACCTAAGGATGTTTAAATTAGAAAGCTAGACAATAACAGCTGTTGGCAAAGACGTGAGGAAAATGGAATTCTGCAGTTGTTGGTGGGGATATAAAATAGTGAAATCACTTTAGAAAAACAGTAGTGCAGTTCTTCAGAAAGTTAAATCAAGGGTTATTGTATGACCCCGGAGAAGGCAATGGCACCCCACTCCAGTACTCTTGCCTGGAAAATCCCATGGACGGAGTCTGGTGGGCTGCAGTCCATGGGGTTGCTAGGAGTCAGACGCGACTGAGCGACTTCCCTTTCACTTTTCACTTTCAGGCATTGGAGAGGGAAATGGCAACCCACTCCAGTGTTCTTGGCTGGAGAATCCCAGGGACGGGGGAGCCTGGTGGGCTGCCGTCTATGGGGTCACACAGAGTTGGACATGACTGACGTGACTTAGCAGCAGCAGTGTATGACCCAGTGTTTCCACTCCTATGTATACACCCAAGAGAAACAACCTATATACCACAAAAACTTTTCTTTCAATATTTATAGTGGCATTATGCATACTAGCCATAAGTGGAAACAGCCTAAATGTTTACTGATGGGTGGATAAATAAGTGTATATACACATAATGAAAAATCATTTGAAAATTAAGAATAATGAAACGTGCTACAACATGGATGAACTTTGAACACCTGCTAAGAGAAAGAAGCCTGTTGTAAAAGGCCACATATTGTGATTCCATTTATGTGAAATGGCCACAGTAGGCAAACCAGAGAGTCAGAAAAGGGGTTGGCAATTGCCCATGCCTAGCATGGGGATTGAGTGGGGCAACAGAACTGGGAAATAAGTGCTAATGTATAGGGGTTTGTTTGGAGGTAATAAAAATGTTTTATCGAGTTGTGATGGTTGCATAACTGAATATACTAAAAGTCACAAAATTGTAAGAAAAAAGGTAAAAGGAGAAATCCACGAAATAGTTCTATACTATGAAAAAAGCAACACCAAAAGACCTCTGGGTGGGGGAGCAGGGAAGGAACTAATAAAAAGGATAAAAACAAACAAAATGAGAAGTAAAACAAATTATTAACACCAAAAAAGGAAAGGGGAACATTGTTTAAAATTCTCTAGATATTAAAAAGACAGGAGTTAAGAGTACATTCAAACTTAAGTTATTTTATCTTAAAAAGAGACATAAATTTAAACCTCATGGAAACAAGCAAAAACCTATAATAGATACACAAAAGATAAAGGAATCTAGACATACCACTACAGAAGATCATTAAACCACAGATGAAGAGATCAAGAGAAGCATGAGAAATTACAAAACAGCCAGGAAACAATCAGCAAAATGGCAGTAAGTACATACCTATCGATAATTTCCTAAAATGTATATGGACTAAATTCACCAAACTACACAGCATGACTGAATAGATTTAAAAACAAGACCCACCTATATGCTGTCTGCACCAGACTCACAGGTTGTAAGGACACAACGCTGAAAAACGAAGGGATGTAAAATGATATTCTGCACAAATGGAAGACAGAAACCTGAGGTAACTAAACTTTTATCAAGCAAAACTGACTTAGACCAAGACTAATAAGAGACAAAAGATAATTATAAAATGACAGGTCAACCCAATGAGAGGATATAGCATTTGTGAATTATACCCAACATGCTGCTGCTGCTGCTAAGTCGCTTCAGTCGTGTCCAACTCTCTGCGACCCTGTAGATGGCAGCCCACCAGACTCCCCCGTCCCTGGGATTCTCCGGGCAAGAACACTGGAGTGGGTTGCCATTTCCTTCTCCAATGCAGGAAAGTGAAAAGTCAAAGTGAAGTCGCTCAGTCGTGTCCGACTCCTAGGGACCCCATGGACTGCAGCCCACCAGGCTCCTCCATCCATGGGATTTTCTAGGCAAGAGTACTGGAGCGGAGTGCCATTGCCTTCTCCAATACTCAACATAGGAGCACCTACACATAAAGCAAATGTTAACAGCCCTAAAGGGAGAAGTAGACATCATCATAATATTAGGGGACTTTAATAATCCACTTTCATAAACAGAACATCCAGACAAAACCAGAAAGGAAACATTGGACTGAAACTATATGTCAGACCAGATGGACTTAACATATACAGAACATTCCATCCAAAAGCAAAAGGATACACATTATTCTCAAGCTAACATGAAACATTTTCTAGGATATATGATGTTAGGGCACAAAACGAATCAACAAAGAAGACTGAAATCATATCAAGCATTTTTTTCTTCTGACTACAATGGTATGGAAACAAAAGAGCAATCAAAAACTAAGACAAGTGAAAATGGAAATAAAACATACAAAAACTTACGGGACACCAGAAGCAGTTCTAAGAGGGAAGCTCATAATGATAAGTGCCTATGTAAAGAAACAAGATCTCAAATGACCTAACTTTATTCCTTAAAGATACAAAAAAGAAATGAATCTCAAGTTCATACAAGGAAGGAAATAAAGATTAGAGTAGAGATGAAATTAGGCTGGGGTAGGGAGTGAGAGGGAAGGGACATATGTATACTTATGGCTGATTCATGTTGTATGCCAGAAACCAACACAGCATTGTAAAGCAATTATTTTCCAATTAAAAATTTTTTTTAAAAAAACAGCCTTAAAAGACAAAAGGTCATTGAAATGTAAGAGCTAGTTTTTTGAAAAAATACACAAAATTGGCAACAGTTGACTAAGAAAAAGAAGAGTACTCAATATCAGAAATGAAGGAGGAAACACAACTGCACTGAGAAATACAAAGACTCATAAGAGGCTACTATGAACTATCTTAGGCCAACAAATTGTACAACTTTGAAGACATGGAAATTTCTAGAAATATACAACCTATCAAGACTGAATCATGAAGAAAGAGAAAATCTGAATAAATTCATTACTACCAAGGAGATTGAATCAGTATCAGATCAGACCAGATCAGATCAGTCACTCAGTCGTGTCCAACTCTTTGCGACCCCATGAATCGCAGCACGCCAGGCCTCCCTGTCCATCACCAACTCCCGGAGTTCATTCAGACTCACGTCCATCAAGTCAGTGATGCCATCCAGCCATCTCATCCTCTGTTGTCCCCTTCTCCTCCTGCCCCCAATCCCTCCCAGCATCAGAGTCTTCTCCAATGAGTCAACTCTTTGCATGAGGTGGCCAAAGTACTGGAGTTTCAGCTTTAGCATCATTCCTTCCAAAGAAATCCCAGGGCTGATCTCCTTCAGAAGGGACTGGTTGGATCTCCTTGCAGTCCAAGGGACTCTCAAGAGTCTTCTCCAACACCACAGTTCAAAAGCATCAATTCTTCGGTGCTCAGCCTTCTTCACAGTCCAGCTCTCAATCCATACATGACCACAGGAAAAACCATAGCCTTGACTAGACGAACCTTTGTTGGCAAAGTAATGTCTCTACTTTTGAATATGCTATCTAGGTTGGTCATAACTTTCCTTTCAAGGAGTAAGTGTCTTTTTAAATTTCACGGCTGCAGTCACCATCTGTAGTGAATCAGTATACCTAAAGTTAATTCAATGCTATGTGCCACTTATATCTCAGAATTTTAAGGATAGGAAGGTATGAATTATAGGCTAAGCAAAAGGTAGACATGTCCTTTGAAAAGTAAAAACCGTAGCACTCAATCGTGTCCAGCTCTATGAAACCTCATGGACTGTAGCCCACCAGGCTCCTCTTTCTGTGGAATTCTGCAGGCAAGAATACTGAAGTGGCTTGCCATTCCCTTCACCAGGGGATCTTCCCGACCCAGGGATCAAACCCAGGTCTTCTGCATTGCAGGCAGATTTTTACTGTCTGAGCCACCAGGGAAGACCACACACTTCCTTTATTAAATAAAGGCTGGTAAAAGCACCATAATTCTCTTCTTTCAAAAGCAAACATTAATTGTTGAATAAATAGCACAATACACCATTGTTCTAGGTTTGCTCAAGCCCCTTCCAGGACGATAAACAATAAAGCAAGAAGAAAACTGAACTGAAGCTTATAAAATCTAGTTTTAAACTTGGCTCTATCACTTATTCATTGAGCAAGCATTTATCAGCTCTCTCCTAGACATAGTCCACTTAATATTTTGAATCTTAATTCCTCCGCTATGAAGTGAAGTGAAGTGAAAGTTGCTCAGTCATGTCCAACTCTTTCAACCCCATGGACTATACGGTCCATGGAATTCTTCAGGCGAGAATACTGACATGGGTAGCCGTTCTCTTCTCCAGGGGATTGTCCAAACCCAGGAGTCCCACATTGTAGGCGGATTCCTTACCTCCAATGCAGGAGACAGTTCAATCCTGGGTTGGGAAGATCCACTGAAGAAGAGATAGGCTACCCACTCCAGTATTCTTGGGTTTCCCTGGTGGCTCAGCTAGTAGAGAATCCTCCAGATTTTACAGAATATGTACAAATAACTATTAATTTAATTGAAGAAAATACATGACTCAATACAACATGGTATTTGACTGGTTCAAAATTGAGAAAGGAGTACGTCAAGGCTGTACATTGTCACCCTACTTATTTAACTTACAAATGAGTAGAGTACATCATGTGAAATGCTTGGCTGGATGAAGCACAAGCTGGAATCAAGACTGCTGGAAGAAATATCAACATCCTCAGATATGCAGATGACACCACCCTAATGGCAGAAAGTGAAGAGGAACAAAAGAGCCTCTTGATGAGGGTGAAAAAAAGAGTGAAAAATCTGGCTTGAAACTCAACATTCAAAAAACAAAGGTGATGGCATCCAGTCCCATCACTTCATGGCAAATGGATGGGGAAAAAGTGGAAACAGTTACAGATTTTATTTTCTTGGGTCCAAAATCACTGCAGAGAGTGAGTGCAGCCACAAAATTAAAAGATGCTTGCTCCTTAGAAGGAAAGCTTTGACAAAAACAGTTCAGTTAGTTCAGTCACTCAGTTGTGTCTGACTCTTTGCCACCCCATGGACTGCCCATGCCAGGACTTCCTGTCCATCACCAATTCCCGGAATTGACTCAAACTCATGTCCATTGAGTCGGTGATGCCATCTGACCATCCCATCCTCTGATGTCCCCTTCTCCTGCCATCAATCTTTCCCAGCATCAGGGTCTTTTCCAATGAGTCAGCTCTTCACATCAGGTGGCCAAAGTATTGGAGTTTCAGCTTCAACATCAGTCCTTCCAATGAATATTCAGGACTGATCTCCTTTAGGATGGACTGGTTGGATCTCCTTGCAGTCCAAGGGACTCTCAAGAGTCTTCTCCAATACCACAGTTCAAAAGCATCAATTCTTTGGCTCTCAGCTTTCTTTATAGTCTAACTCTCATATCCATACATGATTACTGGAAAATCCATAGCTTTGACTAGACGGAACTTTGTTGGCAAAGTAATGTTTCTGCTTTTTAATATGCTCTCTAGGTTGGTCATAACTTTTCTTCCAAGGAGCAAGCATTTCTTAATTTCATGGGTGCAGTCACCATCTGCAATGACTTCACATTCCAGGGTGTCCGGCCCTAGGTGAGTGATCGTACGATCGTGATTATCTGAAGATCTTTTTTGTACAGTTCTGTGTATTCTTGCCACCTCTTCTTAATATCTTCTGCTTCTGTTGGGTCCATACTATTTCTGTCCTTTATTGAGCCCATCTTTGCATGAAATGTTTCCTTGGTATCTCTGATTTTCTTGAAGCGATCACTAGTCTTTCCCATTCTGTTGTTTTCCTCTATTTCTTTGCATTGATCCCTGAAGAAGGCTTTCTTATCTCTTCTTGCTATTCTTTGGAACTCTGCATTCAGATGCTTATATCTTTCCTTTTCTCCTTTGCTTTTCACTGCTCTTCATTTCACAGCTATTTGTAAGGCCTCCTCAGACAGCCATTTTGCTTTTTTGCATTTCTTTTTCTTGTGGATGGTCTTGATCCCTGTCTCCTGTACAGTGTCATGAACCTCCATCCATAGTTCATCAGGCACTCTATCAGATCTAATCCCATGAATCTATTTCTCATTTCCACTGTATAATCAATAGGGATTTGATTTAAGTCATATTTGAATGGTCTAATGGTTTTCCCTACTTACTGCTATTTTAGTCTGAATTTGGCAATAAGGAATTCATGATCTGACTCAGAGTTAGCTCCCAGTCTTGTTTTTGCTGTATAGATCTTCTCCATCTTTGGCTGCAATGAATATAATCAATCTGATTTTGGTATTGACCATCTGGTGATGTCCATGTGTAGAGTCTTCTCTTGTGTTGTTAGAAGTGGATGCTTGTTATGACCAGTGTGTTCCCTTGGCAAAACTCTATTAGCCTTTGCCCTGCTTCATTCTGTACTCCAAGGCCAAATTTGCCTGTTACTCCAGATGTTTCTTGACTTCCTACTTTTACATTCCAGTCCCCTATAATGAAAAGGACATCTTTTGCAGATATTAGTTCTAGAAGGTCTTGTAGGTCTTCATAGAACCATTCAACTTCAGCTTCTTCGGCATTACTGGTCAGGGCATAGACTTGGATTACGGTGATATTGAATGGTTTGCCTTGGAAACGAACAGAGATCATTCTGATATTTTTTATATTGTAGCATATTAAAAGAGCTGAGACATCACTTTGGCAACAAAGGTCAATATAGTCAAAGTTACAGTTTCTCCAGCAGTCATGTACAGATGTAAGAGTTGAACCTTAAAGAAGGCTGAGCACCAAAGAACTGATGCTTTCAAATTGTGGTGCTGGAGAAGACTCTTGAGAATCCCTTGGACTGCAAGGAGATCAAACCAGTCAATCCTAAAGGAAACCAGCCCTGAATATTCATTGGAAGGACTGATTCTGAAGCTCCAATACTTTGGCCACCTGATGCCAAGAGCCAAGTCATAGGAAAAGACTCTGATGATGGGAAAGATTGAAGGCAAAAGGAGAAAGGGGCAAATGATGAGATACTTAGATAACCAACTCAATGAACACCAATCTGAGCAAACCCCAGGAGACAGTGGAAGACAGAGGAGCTGAATGTACTACAGTCCATGAGGTCATAAAGAGTTGGACTGACTTAGGGATTGAACACACTTATCATATCAGGGTATTTGACTTAACAGTTTTCTAAGCATGAGCAAAAAAACCTGTTATCCTCTGCAGGTTTTTTATCTGAGTGTAAGATTGACAGTACAGTTTTTTTTTTTTTTTTTTTTTTCCCCACTATATTCCAAATCAGAGTTAACACTAAACATCTCTACTGAAGAACACTAACTCATTCTATCAACACAATGGTCACATTATACAACAATATTTTCTTCCCTGTCAACTGCACTTTTTTCCTTATTCACACTAACTGATGTTACATATTAAGTCAATTGACTAATTCCAAACAAATATTTTGAGCGAAAAAGCAAATGTGAGCAATTTCCAGCTGTCTCATAGAATTAACTTAAAACATTTTGTCTATAAACTTTAACAAGATTCTATGTGTGTTTAACAGGGAAATATGCCATGTCAAAATCACACTGCTCTGGAAGAAAATGTTTCTTTTCACTTAATACTCATATACCTGTATTTGTTTTCTGTTACACTTCTTATTTACTTGCTTTTACAAATCCTAGAAAGTCAATGGTTAGATAGCATTACCAACTCAATTGACATGAATTTGAGCAAACTCTGGGAGATATTGGACGAGAGAGGAAACTGGCGTGCTGCAGTCTATTGGGTTGCTAAGAGTTGGCTGTGACTTAGCGACTAAACAACAACAAAAGAAATTCAGTACCATGTTTTTCCCATGTGGCAAAATTCCAAAAGAAAGCAGAGACATTACTTTGCCGATAAAGGCCCGGCTAGTCAAAGCTCTTATTTTTTTCCCGTAGTCATGTATGGATGTGAGAGTTGGGCCATAAAGAAGGCTGAGCACCAAAGAATTGATGCTTTTGAACAGTGGTGTTGGAGAAGACTCTTGAGAGTCCCTTGGACTGCAAGGAGATCCAACCAGTCCATCCTAAAGGAAATCAGTCCTGAAATATTCATTGGAAGGACTGATGCTGAAGCTCCAATACTTTGGCCACCTGATGTGAAGAGCTGACTCATTGAAAAGGACCCTGATGCTGGGAAAGATTGAAGCAGAAGGTGAAGGGGACAACAGAGGATGAGATGGCTGGATGGATCACCGAATTGATGGACATGAGTTTGAGCAATTTCCGGGAGCTGGTAATGGACATGGAAGCCTGGCGTGTTGCAGTTCATGGGGTTGCGAAGAGTTGGACATGACTTAGAGACTGAACAACAACAAGAAGAAGTAAAATACAGATTATTTCCTTGCAAGAGGCTGGAGCCAGAAGTTGACTCAATGGATGCTTCTCAAGGCAGTGTAGATCCTTGACCAATGTCCTACCATCCACTAGCTACAAATCATTGAATTAGTTCCTTGGTTTCCATACTGGTTTCTTCATCCAAGAAATGGGTTGTAAGAGTACTAAACATTATGAATAAATTTTATGGCTTAAATAAGTAGTGGGTATTCTTTTTTTTTTATCCCCCATATGCCATGTCTTCTAGGATCTTAGTTACCCCACAGAGGGTACAACCTGGGCCCCAGCAGTGAAATCGTCAAGTCCTAATCACTGCATCACCAGGAATTCCCAATGATGGATATTCTAATTGTTCTTAATTGATGATCAGCTACCTCACTTGCCAACCAACAATTCAGGATCCTGATCAACTGAAAATACTAACTTTCTAAAGGAGACAGTGCACAAATCTGTTGGGAATAGACAGAAAGCTATAACTACACTTAAAATATTCCAGCTCCCAAACCAACTTTTTATGGAAAGGAGCAAGAGTTTTCAGTAGAAATGAGCTTGTGACCCACCTACTTTGTTAATCAGTTCAGTTCAGTCTCGCAGTCACATCCGATGCTTTGTGACCCCATGGACTGCAGCACGCCAGGCCTCCCTGTCCATCACCAACTCCCGAAGTTTACTCAAACTTATGTCCATTGAGTCAGTGATGCCATGCAACCATCTCATCCTCTGTCGTCCCCTGCTCCTCCTGCCTTCAATCTTTCCCAGCATTAGGGTCTTTTCAAATGAGTCAGCTCTTTGCATCAGTGGCCAAAGTTCCTGAACACAGGAAAAAATATTAAACTGATTCTCGACACTGTATCCTAAGCTTAAAAATGACCATCTTGCACAGCCATGGTGAGCAAACAGGGCTTGATGTATGAGTAGAAATTCTTTTGCCATATTGAGGAGAAAGGCAGAGAGCATATTCTGCTGACATCAAGATTACAGAACATTTTCAGAGAATGATAATAAATAATGATGAATACTATGCTAGCAAAAGATAATATTAACATCTTCATATGTGAAATTATTATTTTTTAAAAAAAAGAATAAATATATTTATTTATTTATTTAGCTGTGCCATGCAGCTTGCAGGATCTTAGTTCCATGAACAGGGATTGAACCTGGGACCATGGCAGTGAAAGCCCAGAATCCTAACCACTAGGCAACCAGGGAACACCCATCATGTGTAAAATTAAAGGGAATCATGTGTAAACATAATGAACATGGGACCCATCCCTCAGGAAAAAAGGATACCAAACCAAGAAAACCTATCCAATCAAAGAGAATTGGAAAGTTAGATATATTTCCCCCACAGCTTTCTTGAGGTATAACTGACAAACTAAAAAACTGTTTCTGTTTAAGCTGTACCATGTGATGTTTTGATATATAGGATCTATTCTTGTATGAATGAAAAGAGAGGTAAGATTATCACCCCTTCCAATGTAGGGCCATCTGGCACCACAGAGTCCTTTGAACTAGAGACCAACCAAAGTCAACCTCAAACCAGATGTGGTAGGCTTGCCACCTACGACTCAATGAGAAGCCCACACACTGCAACTAGAGAGTAGCCCCCAGTCGCTGCAAGTAGAGAAAGCCTGCACATAGCAATGAAGCCCTAGTGCAGCCAAAAAATAAACAAATAACTCTTTAAAAAAGAATAAGAGGGTTCAAATAATGACATTTCTTCACTTTAACAATAACTCAGAAACACCACCTCCTGCAGACAGAATTTCAAAAGTTAAACCTTTTTAGATTATTTTCTACCTACCAACATTTCAATCTATATATCCAAATAAGAGCTAATACTTGATGAAGCAATGATAAAGAAGATGACTGAGATTCAAAACCTATAATCCTGGAAAACTTACAACCAAATACGGAATTTTGGTCAGGATGGCTAGGGAAAGTGAAACTGGATATATATATGCAACCTTGAGATTTATACAGGTGAAGCAAAGAAATTGCAAGAAGCAATATTATTGGTCCTATGACTTTATCTTGGTTCATGGCATCATATTTACCAAGACAATTACGACAATAATGTGTCCATATCTGAAATATTGTTGAAAAATAAAACCAGAGTTCATGGGATTATAAGAGAGAATCGTGGTCTACAAAACCAATTACAGGAGAAGTCTAAAAATCTACAGAGGGGAGAAATGACATTCTTACAGAAGGGAGACATGATTCTTCTTATATGGAAAGACGAGTCTAGTCCTCATGGTGACAGCTTTTCATGATGGCAACCCACTCCAGTACTCTTGCCTGGAAAATTTCATGGACAGAGGGGCCTGGCGGGCGACAGCCCATGGGGTCCCAAAGAGTTGGACACAACAGCAACTAACACTTTCACTTTCAGTGACAGCCAGGAAACAGGTGACAATCAACCCAGAGGGGACTGCACGGCTTTCTCAAGACATCCCTCCCTCTCCGCTCCTTCCTTGCCCCGCACTTTCCAGCATCTTTCCTAAAACTTTCCCTACCTCCAATCCAAGAGGTCTGAGTCCCCAGTTCAAGCCCATACTGGTCTAGTGAGGTTAAGGAATAGAAGGAGATGAGATTGCCACTGAGTTTGAAATTAAAGTTTGAAACTGGATTGATTTAATGACTGTAAGTGATGTGTGAGGTACCAAGAAGAGTCGAATTCATAAAGTCAGAAAGTACACTGGTAGATGTCAGGGGCCTGGGTGCAGGGGATGGGGAAGGGGGATGGGGAGTTAGTGTTTAATGGAGACAAAGTTTCAGTTTAGGAAGGTTGAAAAACTAGGGGGATGGATGATGAGAGCTGCACAACCATGTGAGTGTACTTAGGGCCACTGAACGACACAGCTGCTGCTGCTAAGTCACTTCAGTCGTGTCCAACTCCGTGCGACCCCATAGACAGCAGCCCACCAGGCTCCCTCGTCCCCGGGATTCTCCAGGCAAAAACTGCTAAATGTGGTTAAAAACATAAAATGTTTTATGTTATTTTTACCACAATAAAAATTAATAATTTAACCACTTCTCTCCATCACCCTGGCAGACCACACATTCTAGTATCAGCTACCATTCTCTTTTGCCTGGATTATTGTGAAAAGCCTCCCCACCGTATCCTGACTCCCAATCCCGCCCCAATACAGCCTATCTCTAATGGGGCTGACAAACATCCTACTGAAATGCAATTCCGTTCATGTCACTATCCTGTTCAACTCTCCAGTGGGTGCCCTTCTCACTCAGAATCAAATCCGAAGTCTTTACAGCAGCTGGTATAGCCACACGTGATCTATACCCACACCACCCCTATTTTCTCTCTTATTTCCTGTTCAAGTTAGCACACATGCCCCTGACTCAGGGCCTTTTCACTTGCTTTCCTTTTTCTTTAAAACTCCCTTTACCCAGAAAACCCAAACCTCACCCCCTTCTACCCTTCAAATCTTTGCTCAAATGTCACTTTCTAAACAAGGTCACCTTTGACCATGCTATTAAAATGCATTTCTTTTTCCAGGACCCCAATGGGTCTCCTTCCCATTTTATTTTTTATTTTTCAACTTAGCCCTTGAATACATCTAACATAATTTGCTAGTTGTGGTAGGGTATGTTCCCAATCATTTGCAGTCAGGGTTGTTCATGTGTCAATAAAACATGAGAGGCAGTAATGCATGGTACTGCTGAGCAGAAGCTGTAAGGGGCATTACATAGCTCCACCATCTCTCATTTCCCTCTGTCACAAGATCAGCATGTACCGGAAAGGGATTTCTCCTTGACCTTGAAGGAGGAATGGAATACAGAAGCAGCCAACCTACAGAGATCATATACAGTACATCCCCTACATATAAAACTTCAAATGCCAACTTCCAAAGATGTGAACAAGTGTTCGCATGTCAAATCACGTAAAGGTGTAAGCGATATTATGTATCCTATTGCTGATGACCCTTCAGCTCTATCGTCTCCCACCCCCACTCCCTCCTCCCGTCAGTAACTCCTCCTGCCTGGTCACTCGATGCCAGCCCATGTGCCAGCTGTTGTGCTGTACTACTGTACTCTTCTAGGTTCTGTACTGTAAGATTAAAATTTTGTTTTTTATGTATTATTTGTGTGAAACTATTATAAACCTATTACAGTATATAATACAGTACTATACTATACAGTACTACAGTATATAGCTATTACAGTACTATAGCTGACTGTGTTAGTTGGGTACTGAGGCTAACTCTGTTGGACTTAGGAACAAAATGGACTTACAAACACACTCTCAGAATGGAACTCGTTTGAATGTGGACTGTTAACTCAGTCCCTGTTTACATTATATGTAAACTACCTAACTGATACACTTGTTTATTATCTATATTTTCCACCAAAATGTAAGTTCCATGAAAGCAAAGAGTTTTGCTTGTTTTATTCACTGCTGCAACACCAGTGTTTAACACACAGTGGGAACTCAATAAGCATTTATTGAATGAATTACTCTAGCCAAGAATTTGTCATAGGATAAGAAAGACAGATTAACAAATTATGATTTAAACCAGTGATTGGGGAGAAAATACCACAGCACTGAGATCACACAATAGTAAACCAGATCACACAAAAGTAAACCAGTGTGCTTAGAGAAAGAAGGTGAAAGTGTTAGTCACTCAGTTTTGTCCGATTCTTTGCAACCCCATAGATTGTAGCCCGCCAGGCTCCTCTGTCCCTGGAATTCTCCAGGCAAGAATACTGGAATGGGTTACCATTCCCTTCTCCAGGGGATCTTCCTGACCTAGTGATTGAACTCTGGTCTCCCTCATTGCAGGCAGATTCTTTACTGTCTGAGCCACCAGGAAAGCCCATGGTGCATAGAGAATGCTGCATAAACGTTTGTTATGATGTCTGCTATTGTTACTTGTAGGTCAAGGAGTATATCCAATTGAAATCAGGATGCAGTATAAATGCTGGAGGTATTCTGGGATGGGAAAATTTTGTGTTGGGGCTAGAACACTGGGATGCTGCGAATTTCCAAATGGCCTTTCTCACAGCACTGAGAGCTGGTACTGCTTTTGGCCGGGAGTTTAGCTGCAGTTACATTCAGGGTTCTCAGTTCTTTGCCATGCGACCTTACAGCGGTTGGGCTTCTACATAGCATGGTAGCCAGTCTCCAAAAAGAAACATTCTGGGACTTCTCTAGTAGTCCAGTAGTTAAGAATCTGTCTTCTAATGCAAGGGACATGGGTTCAATCCCTGGTTGGGGAACTAAGATCGCACATACTTCAGGGCAACCAAGTCCATGCACCACAATTATACAGCCCATGTGCCACAACTAGAGAGATGCCCACAGGCCAAAATGAAAGATCCTGAGTACCGCAACTAAGATCTGGTGCAGCCAGGAATAGATATGTATTACAAAGAAATTTTCTTAAAAAAAAAAAAAAAAGAAGAGGAATATTCCAGAAGGACACATTTCAAACTAGAAGTGCCAAGCAAGTCTCCATGCATGTTTCATTTGCTGATGTTCCCCTGGCCAAGGTTAGACACATGGCCAAGCTCAGAAGGCATGAGCGAGGCAGCTACACCAGAATGTGAGCACTGAGGAATATGGATCATGGTGGGGAGCCAAGGGGACATCTCAGGGAGAGACTGGACCAAAGGCAGGCTGGACAGCCAGCATCTCAATTTATCACTATATCTAAATGAGAACAAACTTGGGTGTCCACTTCACACAAACCAACTTTCCAAGAGTGTGGTTTATAATTCATTTTTCTTGGGAAGTCTGCCTGCATCAAAACTTGGAACCATACACACAGGGGCAGTAGCAGGTCCTTGTGGTGGGAAGGGTCAACAGGAGACCAAACGGTAGTTCACACGGTAAGCAAAGAATCCGAAAAAAGGAAGCTCTGCATTGTCAAAGTGGCATTTTCAATAAACTAGGAATACCCAATGTGTTATTCTCCAAGTCCAAGAATATTTCCAACTCAATCTGTGGAACTGGCCATTAGATTTAAAGTAATGAGCCCTCTGGACAGTGCTAGTCAGAGAAACCAGACTTCACTCTCTAAATTTCTTCTTTAAAGACTCAGGGTGGGCCTTCCCTGGTGGTCCAGTGGATAAGAATTCACCTGCCACTGCAGGAGACATGGGTTCAATCCCTGGTCTGGGAAAACTCCACATGCTGCAGGGCAACTAAGCTTTCACGCCACAACCACTGAGTCCAAGTGCCACAACTACTAAAGCCCATGCATCCTAGAGCGTGTGCTCTGCAACAAGAAAAGCAGCCATAATGATAAGTCCACACACCAAATCAGAGAGTAGCCCTCGCTCATCACAACTAGAGAAAGCCCACTTAGAGCAACAAAGAACTTGCAGAGCCAAAAATAATCAATTAAAAAAAAGACTCAATGTGAATGTATGCAATTATTATTTCAAAATTAAATAACACCAGGTTACCAAGGACACACCACCTGCTAGTTTAAATTGCTGGTTTCTGGATGAAATTCAAGGATATTGGTATCAATGGCAAAATACATACATAATACCTCCCAGTTGATTAATTGTCAAAATACATTCACTTTTTGATGCTTCTAACTTAGCATCAGTTATACAGACTGGAATGTACCCTATCTGGGCATAAAATTTGAAAACAAGTGTTTAGAAACATCCATCTGGCATCACCCTCCAGAATGTTAGGAAAATATAGAAACACAAAAGTAGGAAAAATAGATCATGATGTGGGCCATGACTAGGGGCAGGAAAAATCAGAGGAGCAAATAAAGATGACTCCAAAATACTGATTTAGGAGTTTGAAAAAACTGGAATTTGAGGAAAATCATTTAGAATTGGATGGAAAAACAGAGGATGATGACTTACTGGAAGAGGGGAGGGGCTGTATGTATTTACGCTACAGATGTCTCTTTTTAATTTTATTTATTTTTGGTTGCACTGGGTCTTCATTGCTGTATGCAGTCTTTCTCTAATTGAGGCAAGCGGGGCCTACTCTCTAGCTGTGGTGTGTGGGGGCCTCTCATCGGCGCCTTCTCTTGTTGCAGAGAACAGGCTCAGTAGCTGCAACACGTGGGCTTAGTTGCTCCACGACATGTGGGACCTTCCCAGACCAGGGATCAAACCCGTGTCCCCACATTGGCAGGTGGACTCCCAACCACTCGACCACCAGCGAAGTCTCTCTCATTCTACAGATATTTTTTGAGCTCCCACTATGTACTAAACACTGCTCTAAGCTCCAGGCTCCAGTGGGGAGTAGGATCCTGTCCTCAGGGAGCTCACATTCTGCCGGAGAGTGACAGACAGCAAACGTATAACCAAATAATTTGGAGTAATAATTTATGAATGCCACAAAGAAAACAAAACTAGGAAATGGGAGAGAGAGTGGATGGGACTGTCAGGGGAGGTGAGAACCACGTTACCTCGGGAGGTCAGGGCAAATCTGAGTCCTGAGGGTGAGGATGAGCTGGCAAAGGGAGTATTTGGGGAAAGCATTGCAGGCAGAGGGAATAGCAAGTGCAAAGGCCCTGGGTCAGAACTAGCTTTGCATGTTTGAAAGTTGGAAACGAAGAGAGGCAAGGTGAGGCACTGGTTTAGGGAAGGAAGGCAAAGGTCAGGTAAAACAGGAGCTTTAAGTAATGGTGAGAAGGATTGATTTTATTCTGATAGCAATGGGGCACCCCTGAAGAATATTATGTACGAAAGTGATAGGATCTGCTTTTAAAAATCACTTCGTGTTGCAAAACACAGGTGTACGAAATCAACATGTTGTACACATATCTCAATTATACCTGAATAGAGCTAAGGGGTAAAAGATCACTCTGGCTGCTCTATGGAGGATACATCATTAAGCAGCAAACATGATGAACATATTTGCCAAGCAGAAATAGAGACACAGTTGCAGAGAACAAACGTACAAGTACCAAGGGGGGCAGAAAGGATGGGATGAACTGGAAGACTGGGGTTGACACACATCCACTACTATGTATACAGTGGGCTTCCCAGATGGAGCTGATGGTAAAGAACCTGCCTGCCAATGAAGGAGACATAAGAGACATGGGTTTGACCACTGGGTTGGGAAGATTCCCTGGAGGAGGGTATGGCAACCCACTCCAGTATTCTTGCCTGGAGAATCCCATGGACAGAGGAGCCTGGTGGGCTACAGCCCATGGGGTCGCAGAGTCGGACACAACTGAAGTGACTCAGCACACACACACACACACGTATAAAATAGATAACTAACGAGAACCTACTGTATAGCACAGGGAGCTCTACTCAGTGCTCTGTGGTGACCTGAATTGGAAAGCAACCCACTGAAGAGGGGATATACTTATATGCACAGCTGTTTCACCTTGCGGTACATAAGCAACTGACAACAGTGTACGGCAACAATACTCCAATTTTAAAAAAAAGAAGGAGTAAAAGTGGAGATGAGAGACCAGTTTGGAAGCTATTGCAGGTCTCCAGGGAAGAGGTAATGGTCTAGATGAGAGTTCCAGCAGGAGAGGAGTTGAGACATAGTAATCCACTCCAGTACTATTGCCTGGAAAATCCCATGGACAGAGGAGCCTGGTAGGCTACAGTTCATGGGGTCGCAAAGAGCTGGACACGACTGAGCGAATTCACTTTCACTTTCACTATCCTGTCAGTGGATATATTTTGATGGAAGATGTGCTTGATGGATCCAACGTAGGGTGTGAGGAAAAGAAAGTAACCTTGCAAGACTAGCACCTGCAGAGCCCAGAGGGAGAGACACGAAAAGGAAGGAGAGAGAGAGACAGATTGAGAGACAGAGAAGAAAGGACGTAAGACATTTAAGCTGGGGCCATTCTCTAGGTACCTGGAAACATAGGGCTAGAATTTACGTGAAAGGTTAGGACTGGAGCTATGAGTTTGAGACTTCTTAGACTATGTATGATGGTTGCACTGTTCACACATTCTAATAGACTAAGCATAGAGTGGGAACAGGAAGTCATGGCATTCTTATTTAGAAACTAGCAGGATAGGGCTTCCCTGGTGGTCCTGTAGTTAACAGTCCATCTGTGAGTACAGGGGACACAGGTTCCATCCCTTGTCCAGGAAGACCCCACAAGCAGTGGTCAACTAAGCCTGTGCACCACAGCTACTGAGCCCGTGCACCCCAGAGCCATACTCCACAACAAGAGAAACCACCACCACGAGAAGCCCATGTGCCACAGCTGGAGAGCAGGCTGCATTCACCTCAACCAGAGAAAGCCTACATGCAGCCGTGAAGACCCAGTGCAGCCAAAAAAAGGAAAGGGGAAAAAAAAAGAAACTAGGTGGATGGCTTTGGGATAAGGATGGTGAAACAGAAGGACCTGAGCTTACCTCTTCCCATGAAAACACCAGAATCACAACTAACTGCTAAACAATGATTGACAAAAAATGACCGAAAACTACCAAAAAAAGATATTCCACTTCCACAGAAACTAGTGGAATGAAGAATAGTTAGGGGACCAGTTCCAAGAGGGAAATGACCATAAGAGGGAGAGAGCCGAGTGGCCTAAAGCTGCATAGACACAGGCTCTGGGTGACTTTGTCTACTAGCAATGACCTTGTTTGTCAGTTTGTCTAAGATGACGCTCCAAAGGCCCTGGTGATGCAGGAGGATGACGGCGTGGAAAGGGCCGATCTATTTTTAAAAGGAATTCTTAGCAATCACTGAAAATGGAATCAGCTGAAATAATGAGATACTATGGAGCATCCTGACACTGGAACATTATTCAGCACTAAAAAGAGCTGTCAAGCCATGAAAAAATGCTGCTGCTGCTGCTGCTAAGTCACGTCAGTTGTGTCCAACTCTTGCGACCCCATAGCAGCCCATCAGGCTCCCCTGTCCTTGGGATTCTCCAGGCAAGAACACTGGAATGGGATGCCATTTCCTTCTCCAATACATGAAAGTGAAAAGGGAAAGTGAAGTTGCTCAGTCGTGTCCAACTCTTCGCAACCCCATGGACTGCAGCCCAGCAGGCTCCTCCGTCAATGGGACTTTCCAGGCAAGAATACTGGAGTGGAGTGCCATTCCTTAAATGCATACTGCTAAATGGAAAAAGCTAATTTGGAAAAGTTATATAGTATATGACATTCTGGAAAATACAAAGCTATAGAGACAATAAGTGGTTACCAGGCATTAGAAGTGAGGAAGGGACAAAAAGAGCACAGAGGATTTTTAGGGCAGTGGAACGATTCTGTAGGATACTACAAGGGAGATACACAAGTGTTTATTCTACAGCAAAGTCCTAGTGGAGTTCTGCCACATAATTTTAGAAGAAATGCCGTATATCACTATTTTATTAACTACAGAAGTTCTGTCCCTTGATTATTCGGCACTGACTGACCAACCTGATACATGTTTTATATCTTTGATATTAAAAAAGACTTTTAAGCTCATTTGCTTAACACAATCTTTAAGGAACAAATTAAGTTTTCAGAATGCATGGAACTGATTATCAACTTCAAGAAAGCCTGAACTGTAGAAAACCTTTGCCATTCAGTGTGATATTTTTGGATGTTTTTACTTGAACACTGCAACAGAAATGACCACAAAACAATGCTTGTGTATATTAAAACCTGATAAACTTTTCAAACTACATTTATCATTAGTCTTCAGCCATAGCAAATTGCAAACAGACCAAGTACGCTTTTGGTAAGACATGAATTTGCTGCCACCAAGAAATTATAGCAAAATGAGAAATCACTTGTCTTTTCCCCCCCGTGCTTTAAACAAGTGTAAAATAGCTTAAATTACACTTACTGAGCAAAAAGATAAAACCAGTTCAAGGCATCTACCGCTACTGCTGCTAAGTCACTTCAGTCGTGTCCAACTCTGTGTGACCCACCAGGCTCTCCCGTCCCTGGGATTCTCCAGGCAAGAACACTGGAGTGGGTCGCCATTTCCTTCTCCAATGCATGAAAGTGAAAAGTGAATGTGAAGTCGCCCAGTCGTGTCTGACTCTTAGTGACCCCATGGACTGCAGCCCACCAGGCTCCCCCGTCCCTGGGATTCTCCAGGCAAGAACACTGGAGTGGGTCGCCATTTCCTTCTCCAATGCATGAAAGTGAAAAGTGAATGTGAAGTCGCTCAGTCGTGTCTGACTCTTAGTGACCCCATGGACTGCAGCCCACCAGGCTCCCCTCCACCCATGGGATTTTCCAGGCAAGAACACTGGAGTGGGTCGCCATTTCCTTCTCCAATGCATGAAAGTGAAAAGTGAATGTGAAGTCGCCCAGTCATGTCTGACTCTTAGTGACCCCATGGACTGCAGCCCACCAG
The DNA here is from genome assembly GCA_935064755.1 of Tragelaphus eurycerus. NCBI lineage: Eukaryota > Metazoa > Chordata > Mammalia > Artiodactyla > Bovidae > Tragelaphus > Tragelaphus eurycerus. The sequence continues at coordinate 203,921 of CAKXYN010000361.1, forward strand.
GCTTCTCCACCCATGGGATTTTCCAGGCATCTAACAGCATCACTAAGCAAGGGAGAATATTTATCACTGCAATTAAGCAATGCCACTAATATTTTTAACTTTAACTATTGTTAACATCATCACTAAGGATAAAAAGGAAACCTTGGACTACTCCATTGAGACTCTGGAGAATGGGACCACAATTTTAGACTGGGTGATACCCTTACAATTGCAGCTATTTCTTTTCTATAGTTTTGATATTGCTGTTCTGTCCCCACCATCCCCTCAAGCTCCCTTGTTTAGCCATAAAATACATGGAACCTAGTAAAATAAAAACAGGTGAAAGTATCAGTATTTTCAACGTGAAAGAACACCAGAAGTTCAGATGGTCTGTCGTGTTGGGCTGTGTAGCAATAAAACAGACAGGCTAGAATAAAATAAATAAAACAGGCTACAAGTTGTCTGTTATAGCTATTAAGAACTTTACAAGGTAAAATCTTATTGTAGGACTTCACAGCCTGTCTCTATGGGAACTGCAAAATATCAACACATGACTTTGAAATACACAGTGTTCCTCTCACTGAACACAACAAACCATACTGGAGTTGGAAGAAATCTTTTATGGCTAAATTGTTATTTATAGTCCAAAGTTACTCTCACGGTTCCTAAATTAGGGTTAGGTTTAATTTACATGTCTTCTACTCATCTGTGCTCATAAGAGAACTATAATACCTAACAAGGGTGATACAGACCCAGGCACAGAGGGACAAATAAAGCAGGACGGAACATTCAGAAATGAGCTCATCTGTGTGTGTAATACGTAGTATTTCAAGTCAAAGGGAAAAGGATGGTTGATTCAACTGCATGTCAATATACATATATTTAAGAAAAAACTAGTTCGATCTCTCCCTCATCCCCTGTAATAAAATATATTTCAAAGGATTTTATATTGGAGTTCTTGGTGGTTAAGAATCTGCCTGCCAATGCAGGGGACATGGGTTCAATCGCAGCTCCTAGAAGATTCTACATGCTGTGGGTCACCAAGCCTGTGCCCCGCAACTACTGAACCCACGTGCTGCAAATACTGAAGCTCACTTGCCCCAGAGCCCATGCTTTGCAACAAGAGAAGCCCATAATGAGAAGCCTGCACACTGCAGGTTGATCTGCTACAGGAGACCACTCCCTTAAGGTTGGAAGTGGTGACTTTTAGCTAATGCACAAAAACCACCCAGAGTCTAGGAAAATGAAGAAACAGAGGAATATGTTCCAAACAAAAGAAAAAGAATTCAAGAAACAAACCTTAATGAAACAGAGATAAGTGACTTACCTGATAAAGAGCTCAAAATAATGGTCAAAAAGATGCTAACCAAGCCCAGAAGAATAATGCATGTACAGAGTGAAAATTTCAACACAGAGGTAGAAAAATATAAGAAAGTACTGAACAGAAATCATGATGCTAAAAAATATAATAATTAAGCTGAAGTTTTTAATCGAGGGATTCAACAGCAGAAAAGATGAAGTAGAACGAAGATCAGGGATTTCCCTGGTGGTCTAAGGAAAAGACCTTAGAAAAGTGGAAAGTGGCTAAGACTCCACATTCTGATGCAGGAGATCTGGGTTCAATCCCTGGCCAGGGAACTAGATCCCCCATGCTGCAATGAATAGTCTGCATGCCTCGACTAAAGATTCTACACACTGCAAAGAAGACTGAAGATCCTTTATGAAGCAACTAAGATCTAGTGTGGCCAAAAAATCAACTATTAAAAAAAAAAAAAATGAAACATTAGCAAACTCAAAGACAGAACAGTGGAAATCACTCAACTGGAGTAGAAAAAGAAAGAAAAACAGAATTAGAAAGTGTAAAGACAGATTAAGGAACTTATGGAACAAGCAAGGGCACCAATACGCAGATACAGGAGTCACAGAAGGAGAAGGGAGGGCAGAAAGCTTGTTTGACGAAATAATGGCTAAAAATTTCCCTAAGTTGGGGAAAGAAATAGGCATATAGATCTAAGAAGCCCAAAACATTCCAAAAAAGATTAATTCAACAAGACACACATGGAGACACATTGTAATTAACATGGTAAAAGTTAAAGACAAGGTTTTTAAAGAAACAAGAGAAAACCAACATTATACACAAAGGAATCCCCACAAGACGATCAGCAAATCTTTCAACAGAAACTTTGCAAGTTGAAGGAAATAGCACTATATATGCTAAGTGCTGAAAGCCAAAAAATTGCCAACCAAGAATACTCTACCCAGAAAAGCTTTTCTTCAGAACTTAAGGACAGAAAATGAGTTTTCCAAACAAGAAAATCTGAAGAAGTTCATGACCACTAGACTGATCATACCAAAAATAAGTTTTTAAAAGTAAAAGCAGGTTCTTTAAGCTAAAAAAAAAAAAAGGTACTAATTAGTAACAGGAAAACATATGAAAGGATATAAATTTCAATGGTAAAGATAAAAATAAATTCAGAATATTCTAATGTCATCATGGTGGCTAAATCACACATAAATCTAGCACAAAGCTTAAAAGATAAAAATATTAAAATATAATACATAATTTGCTAAAGTATAACAAGATAAAAATGAAAATTGTGACATCCAAACAAGGGCGAGCATTTCAAAATCTACAGCTTCAGTATGCATTCTAACTTAAGTCACTATTAGCTTAAACGTGGCTGCTATAAGACATTTTGTATAAGCTTCATGTAACACAAAGCAAAAACCTATAATAAATACACAGCAGATAAACACTGAGGAATCTAAGCATACTATTAGAGAAAATCATTAAATTACAAAAGAAAAGAGTAACAGAAGAAAGGAACAAAGAACTTCCAAAACAGTGAAAGAACTATTACAGACTGGCAATAGTAAGTTCATAACCTATCAATAATTACTTAGGTGATGCCATTAGAAGTGCTGTACTCAATATGCCCACAAAATCAGAAAACTCAGCAGTGGCCACAGGAGAAGACTCTTGAGAGTTCCTTGGACAGCAAGAGATCAAACCAGTCAATCTTAAAGGAAATCAACCCTGAGTATTCACTGGAAGAACTGACGCTGAACCTGAAGCTCCAATATTTTGGCCACCTGATGTCAAGAGGTGACTCATAGGAAAAGACCCTGATGCTGGGAAAGATTGAGGGCAGGAGGAGAAGGGGACGACAGAGGATGAGATGGTTGGATGGCATCACTGACTCAATGGACATGGGTTTGGGTGGACTCCGGGAGTTGGTGATGGACAGGGAGGCCTGGCTTGCTGCAGTCCACGGGGTTGCAAAGAGTCAGACACAGCTGAACAACTGAACTGAACTGAGACTAAATTCACCAATCGAAAGTGACAGAATGGCTGAATCAATAATAATAATAAAAACCTCAAATACACACGGCCTATAAGAGACTCACTTCACCTTTCAGGACACACACAGACTGAAATTGAAGGGATAGAAAAACATATTTCATGAAACAGAAACCAAAAGCAAGCCGGGGTCACTGTACTTATATTTTAACACAATAAAAAGCCTCTTGATGAAAGTGAAGAGTGGAGAGTGAAAAAGTTGGCTTAAAGCTCAACATTCAGAAAACGAAGATCATGGCATCTGGTCCCATCACTTCATGGGAAATAGATGGGGGAACAGTAGAAACAGTGTCAGACTTTATTTTTTGGGGCTCAAAAATCACTGCAGATGGTGACTGCAGCCATGAAATTAAAAGATGCTTACTCCTTGGAAGGAAAGTTATGACCAACCTAGATAGCATATTCAAGAGCAGAGACATTACTTTGCCAACAAAGGTTCGTCTAGTCAAGGCTATGGTTTTTCCTGTGGTCATGTATGGATGTGAGAGTTGGACTGTGAAGAAGGCTGAGCGTCAAAGAATTGATGCTTTTGAACTGTGGTGCTGGAGAAGATTCTTGAGAGTCCCTTGGACTGCAAGGAGATCCAATCAGTCCATTCTGAGGGAGATCAGCCCTGGGATTTCTTTGGGAGGAATGATGCTAAAGCTGAAACTCCAGTACTTTGGCCACCTCATGCGAAGAGTTGACTCATTGGAGAAAACTCTGATGCTGGGAGGGATTGGGGGCAAGAGGAGAAGGGGACGATAGAGGATGAGATGGCTGGATGGCATCACTGACTCGATGGATGTGAGTCTGAGTGACCTCCGGGAGCTGGTGATGGACAGGGAGGCCTGGTGTGCTGCGATTCACTGGGTCACAAAGAGTCAGACAAGACTGAGCAACTGATCTGATCTGATAATAAGAAAGGTCATATAATGATAGAGGGGTCAATGTGAAACCAAGCAGGACCCTGTGGTGCCCAGTTGGTACAAGTCCTTCCTGTCCCCCATTTCTTGTTTGTAGGAAAGAGACTTCATTTAGCCTCCTTGGCAGATTCAAACAGTGGCTAATCAGAAAATGGAGGGAATACAGAAACAAAGGAAGGGCAAGCAAGTAACTATAGTGTAGGGTTGTGGCTCCTTCTCAAGGAAAATATGCATACTCAATATGAATTCAGATTTTTTTTCGATGTGGACCATTCTTTAAGTCTCTATTAAGTTTGCTACAAGTATTGTTTCTGTTTTACCTTTTGGTTTTTTGGTCTTGAGGCATGCAGGATCTTATAACCCTGACCAAGGATCCAACCTGTACCCTCTGCATTGGAAGGCAAAGTCTTAAATCACTGGACCACCAGGGAAGTTCCTGATTATGAATTCAGTATCTTTGAATTCTTCTGCAGGAACTAAGATCCCCATCCAGGTGGAGGATGGTAACGTCAAACACAATACAAAATTTGAAGAACACCACCCTATTATCTCCCCATCAACCAATCAGAAAAAAGTTTGCACACAAGGGAAGATAATGAAGACTCTGATCTCTTCTCCAAATGATTAACTGTGATTAACTTCTCCTTTCTCCCTTGAGAATTTTCATGGTCAAGTAGAATATTTGGAGTAGGCTCTTGGATATGAGTCTGCCTTCTCCCCTGGTTGTTGGTCTCTGGAATAAAGCAAACTCCCAATTAATACTTGTATTGGCTTTCGAGTAGCAAGCAGCCAAACCTGAGTTTGGTAACAAATATGACCAAAGTATATAACATGCTTTGTAACACCTAAATATATAAAGCAAATAATAACAATCCTGAAGAGATAAATAGATAGCAATACGATAATAGTTGCGGACTTCAATTCCCCCACATTCAACAGTTAGATCATCCAGACCAAAAAATCAATTAGAAAACACCGGACTGGAACTACATATAAGACCAGATGGAATTACAGCACATTTTATACAATATTCCATCCAAAAGCAACAGAACACATTCTTCTCAAGTATACATGGAACAAAACCCAGGATAAATCATATGTCAGACCATAAAAGAAATCTTAATAAACTGAAGGCTGAAATTATGTCAGGCATCTTTTCTGAACACAATGGTATGAAACTAGAAATCAATTAGCAGAAGAAAGACAAATGAAAATGTAAATACAACATACAAAAACTGAACGGGATACAACAAAATAAGTTCTAAGATAAATGCCTACATTAAGACACAAGAAAAAAATCTTAAAACATCTTAAGTGTACGCCTCAAGGAACTAGAAAAAGATGAAACTAAGCCTAAATTTTGTAGTAAGATGGAAATAATGAGATCAGAGCAGTAATACATGAAATAAGACACTGAAACGGCGATAGAAGAGATGAAATTAGGAGTTGGCTTTTTGAGAAGAAAACTGGAAGGCTTTAGCAAAACTCACCAAGAGAAAGAAAGGACTCAAAATCAGTAAGGAGGGAGGAAACATTAAAAGTGATACCACAGAACCACAAAAAAAGAAAGAGAGACTATGAACGATTATGCCAATATACTGGACAACCTAGAAGAAATGGAAAGATTCCTAGACACATACATGATACCAAGACTCAATAATAAAAAAATAGAAAATCTCAACAGAATGATCACCAGTGATAAGATTGAATCAGTAAACAATAATCTCCCAACAAATAAAAGTACAAGACCACCAACTTCATCGAATTTCATCAAACATTTAAGAATTAACCAATCCTTCTCAAACTCTTTCAAAAAAAAACAAGAGGAGGGAATACTTTCAAAATGGTTTTATAAGGCCAGTATTGCCCTCATATCAAAATGAGACAAAAACTTCCCTGGAGGTCCAGTGGTTAAGAACCTGCGTGCCAATGCGGGGGACTCTGGTGCGATCCCGGGTCTGGGAAGATCACACGTGCTGCAGAGCAACTAAGTCGGTGCCCACAACTGCTGAGCCCACGCGCCCTGGAGCCCGGGCTCCGCAAGAAGAGAAACCACAGCATTGAGCCTGCGCACGGCAACTAGACGGTAGCCCCTGCTCCCCGCGACCAGAGAAAAGCCTGAGCAGCAACAAAGATTCAGCACAGCCCAAAATTAATAACTAAATTATTTTTTCCAAAATAATAATAATAATAAGGTTAAAGCTTGGGGAAAATACCCCCGGAAGAGACAATATCCTTTAAAGCCTAAGGCTCTGAAGGGAATCCAACCACTGCTAAGCAAATTCCTAAAACCCGATTCATTAGGCCCTGCCAGTCCCCCTGCAACACCTCGACTCTCCCTCTTCAGAAGCCTAACAGGGAGTTATCGGTTTGTGCGAGAGACTTAGGAGCAGTGAATGAGGCCGTCATCCCTATTCATCCAGTGGTGCCAAACCCTTAACACCCTCCTCACCCAAGTGCCAGGGAGCGCCCAGTGTTTCTCTGTTTGGACTCAAAGATGCATTTTTCTGTATTCCCCTACATCCAAACCCTCAATACCTTTCCACCTTTGAAAGGAGGGCCCCTGAAATCCTAAAGGCTACCCAATATACATGGATGGTGCTGTCTCAGAGTTTTTGGAAGGGCCCCCACTTTTTGGAAAAGCATGAACATGAGAACTGAGGGAACGGAGCCTTGAGAAGGGAACTCTGTTCCAATATGTTGATGTTTCGGTGCTAAGCAGTGAAACCAAACAAGATTCGTATTAAAACACTGTTGAGTCCTAAACTGTCTAGCAAAACCAAGGCTTAGGTCTCACAGCAACGGGTTCAATATTTAGGATGGGTTTTCACCTGGGAAGGCGGGACGTGGCGCCAGCCCTGGTCACAGAGCAGAAAAACAGCAGTGAGTGCATTACCAGCCCCAACCACAAGGCGGCAACTCTGAGGCTTTCTCAGGATGGCCGGGTTCTGTCCTAGCGAGTGAAAGTGGCTCAGTTGTGTCCGACTCTTGGTGACCCCATGGATTGTAGACCACCAAGCTCCTCTGTGCATGTAATTTTCCAGGCAAGAATACTGGAGTGATTTGCCATTCCCTTCTCCAGGGGATCTTCCCGATCCAGGGATCAAACCCAGGCCTCCTGCACTGCAGGCAGATTCTTTACCATTGGAGCCACCAGGGAAGCCTGGGTTCTGTCCTGTCTGGATTCCAAATTATGGCCTTAGAGCCAAATGCCTACATGAGGCTCAAGGGAGGAGAAAAGGAACCCCTTCAATAGAATAAGGCCCACCAGCTTGTGGGGGGCAGGGGGACTTTGAGACTCTAAAGCCTGAGCTGAGTAGACACCAGCATTGGGGCTTCCAAATTTGAACAAGCCCTTTACCCTCTATGTTCATGAGAGGTCAGGGATAGCCGTAGGAGTCCTGACACAAAGCTGGGACTGGATTAGAGACCAGTGGTTTACTTTTCACAACAATTTTGGGGCTGAACTTACTTGCCCGGCATTGACCAAGCTGCCTGTGGGCCATAGCAGCCACAGTCCTGTTGATTAGTGAGGCTTCCAAGCTCCCTCAGGGCAACACTTAGATGTTTTAACCCCTCATCAGGTACAATCTGTGCTGAACATCACTGGTTGACTGGAGGAAGGGTAACAAGATATCAGGCCCTCCTAATGGATGCCCCTGAAATTACCTTAAAGGTGTGCCAAACCCTGAACCCAGCAACTCTGCTTCTAGCAGTCGAGAGAGGAGACTTAGAGAATCAGTGTGTAGAGAGCCTAGAATAAACTCATTCTAGCAGGTCTGATCTTCTACATGAGCCTCTTGACAGCCTTGAGGTCGATTGGTTTACTGATCGAAGCAATTTTGTAGAAATGGGACCCAAAAGGCAGGGCATGGCATAGTCAGTCTAGATGAAGTCATAGAAATCAAGGCCCTGCCACCCTGGACATCAGTCCATAAGGCTGAACTGACTGCATTCACAACAGTTTTGTAGTTAGGGAAGGAGAAGAAATTAAATATTTTTACTGACTGTAAATGTGGGTTTCATGTGCTATATGCTCATGCTGCCATTTGGAAAGAGAAATGTTAACCACTAGAAATTCTGCCATAAAACATCAAGATTTGGTCCTGGCTCTTTTAGAAGGAGTGCAGCTCCTGACCTGGGCAGCAGTAATCCACTGTGGGGGCCGTCAGAGGGATGGATCCTTCGTGAGCCAAGCGCATGGCACAGTTGATCAAACTGCAAAACAGGCAGCCCGACTGCAGGAACCTGAACACATCCCAGCTTTAGTGATGGGCCGCCCCTGCACTCCCCAGCCTCCCCCAGGACTCCCCACAGGAACACAAACATGCGGAGAAATGGGACTCTGAGAAAGGAAGCACAGGCTGGTATGAGGAGGAGGAGAAGGTTCTAATTCCTGAGGCCCAACGATGGAAACTCATTGAGAGCTTACATCCCACCCACTATGGAAGGGATGCACTTCATAGTGTTAGGGTACTTAACACAAAAGGAGTTTTCAGGGAAGGGGCTTAAAAGAAACAAGTAACACGTGCCCATGATTTACGGACCCATAATAACCCACGCGTGTGTGCATGCAGGCGCAGTCATGTCCAACTCTTGGTGAGCCCCATGGACTGCAACCTGTCAGGCTCTGTTCTGGGAATTTTCCAGGCAAGAATACTGGAGTGAGTTGCCATGCCCTCCCCCAGGGGATCTTCCCAACTCAAGACCAAACCCACATCTCCCACGTCTCTTGCATTGGCAGGCAGATTCTTTACCACGGAGCCACCTGGGAAGCTCTGTGATAACCCACAGATCTATCTAATCCCTCCTTCATTACTCAGGTCAGTTCGATGCCAAGGGCCATATCCAGAGAAAGACAGGCAGCTAGATTTCACTCAAATGCCCCCATGATCAGGATGTATCAATAATATCTTCTCATGTTTGTTGATATTCTCATAGAATGGGGTGAGGTCTTCCCCACTTGACCTGAAAAGGTTATGGAAGTCTGTAAGTACCCTCTGGTTTTATTTTTTTCATATTTTTTTTAATGTGGACCATTTTTTTAAAGTCTCTATTGAATTTGATACAATACTGCTTCTGTTTTATGTTTTGGTTTTTTGATCACGAGGCATGTGGGATCTTAATTCCTCAACCAGGGATCAAACCTGGATCCCCTGCATTGGAAGGCGAAGTCTTAACCACTGGGCCACCAGGGAAGCCCCTGTAAGTCCCTTTTAAAAGAAGGAATTCCTTGGTTTGGACTTCCAAAGTCCTTGCAGAGTGATAGCAGGCCCTCTTGTATACCCAGACTCACACAGGGGCTCACAACAGCCCTAGCGAGAGACTCCAAGCTACACACCCTGTGGAATCCCAGTCTTCAGCGAAGGCAGAGAAAATGAACCACACTTTAAGGAAAACCTTAGTAAAAGCCCTGCTGCGAAACTCATGAACCCTGGACCAACTTGCTTCCTACTGCACTCTTCAGGGTCCGTGTAGCCCCCAGGAGTGGGTCTGAGACTTAGCCCATTTGAAGTGACCTATGGGCAGCTTTTTCTTACTGATATTCTACCATATGAGGATGTGAGCCAGGCCCTGAGAGAGATTATTAATCTAGGAACATCCTTTCCCAACAACACAAGAGATGACTCTGCACATGGACATCACCAGATGGTCAATACCAAAATAACATGATTACATCCTTTGCAACCAAAGATGGAGAAGTTCTATATAGTCAGCAAAAACAAGACCTGGAGCTATCTCTGGCTCAGATTATCAGCTCCTTATAGAAAAATGCAGGCTTAAACTAAAGAAAGCCAGGAAAACCACTAGGCCAGTTAGGTACAATCTAAAATCTCCGAGACATCACTTTGCCAACAAAGGTTCACCTAGTCAAGGCTATGGTCTTCCCTGTGGTCATGTATGGATGTGAGAGCTGGACTGTGAAGAAGGCTGAGCGCCGAAGAATTGATGCTTTTGAACTGTGGTGTTGGAGAAGACTCTTGAGAGTCCCTTGGACTGCAAGGAGATCCAACCGGTCCATTGTGAAGGAGATCAGCCCTGGGATTTCTTTGGAAGGAATGATGCTAAAGCTGACACTCCAGTATTTTGGCCACCTCATGCGAAGAGTTGACTCATTGGAGAAGACTCTGATGCTGGGAGGGATTGAGGGCAGGAGGAGAAGGGGACGACAGAGGATGAGATGGCTGGATGGCATCACTGACTCGATGAATATGAGTCTGAGTGACCTCCGAGAGCTGGTGATGGACAGGGAGGCCTGGCGTGCTGCAGTTCATGGGGTCGCAAAGAGTCGGACTCGACTGAGCGACTGATCTGATCTGATCTGATGATTATACAGGGGAGGTGATGAATAGATTCAAGGGATTAGATCTGGTAAACAGAGGGCTTGAAGAACTATAGACAGAGGTTCATAATATTGTATAGGAGGCACTAGCAAAACCATCCCAAAGAAAAAGAAATGCAAGAAGGCAAAGTGGTTGTCCGATGAGGCTTTACACATAGCTGAGGAAAGAAGAGAAGGGAAAGGTATATTCAACTGACTGTAGAGTTCCAGAGAATAACAAGAAGAGATAAGAAGACCTTCTTCAACGAGCAACACAAATAAATAGAGGAAAACAACAGAAGGGGAAAGACTAGATATCTCTTCAAGAAAACTGGAAATCTCAAAGGAACATTTCATGCAAAGATGGGCACAATAAAGGACAGAAATGGTAAATACCTAATAGAAGCAGAAGAGATCAAGAAGAGGTGGCAGTAATACACAGAAGAATTGTACAAAAAAGCTCTTAATGACCATGATAACCACAATGGTATTGTCACTCACCTAGAGCCAGACATCCTGGATTGTAAAGTCAAGTGGGCCTTCGGAAGCACTGCTGCCAATAAAGCTAATGGTGGTGATGAAATTTCAACAGAGCTATTTAAAATCCTAAAAGATGATGCTGTTAAAGTGCTGCACTCAACACATCAGCAAATTTGGAAAACCCAGCAGTGGCCACAGGACTAGAAAAAGTCAACCTTTATCCCAATTCCCAAGAAGGGCAGTACTAAAGAATGTTCAAACTACCAGACAACTGCACTCACTTCTCAGGCTAGTAAGGTTATGCTTGAAATCTTTCAAGTTAGGCTTCATCAGTACTTGAATTGAGAACTTCCAGGAGTACAAGCTGGGTTTAGAAAAGGCAGAGGAACTTGAGATCAAATTGCCAGCATTCACTGGATCACAGAGAAAGCAAAGGAATTCCAGAAAAACATCTACTTCTGCTTCATAGACCACGCTAAAACCTTTGACTGTGTGGATCATAACAAACTGTGGAGAACCCATAAAGTGATGAGAATACCAGACCATCTTACCTATCTCCTGAGAAACCCGTATGTGGGTCAAGAAGCAACAGTTAGAACTGGATGTGAAACAATGGACTGGCTCAAAATTGAGAAAGGAGTACCACAAGGTTGTATATTGTCACCCTGTTTATTTAACTTACATGCAGAGCTGCTGCTGCTGCTAAGTCGCTTCAGTCGTGTCCAACTCTGTGCGACCCCATAGACCTAAACTCACCAGGCTCCCCCGTCCCTGGGATTCTCCAGGCAAGAATACTGGAGTGGGTTGCCATTTCCTTCTCCAATGCATGAAAGTGAAAAGTGAAAGTGAAGTCGCTCAGTCGTGTCCGACTCTTAGCGACCCCATGGACTGGAGCCTACCAGGATCTTCCGTCCATGGGATTTTCCAGGCAAAAGTACTGGGGTGGGATTCCATTGCCTTCCCCGTACATGCAGAGCACATCATGTGAAATGCTGGGCTGGATGAGTTATAAGCTGGAATCAAGGTTGTCAGGAGAAATATAAATAACCTCAGATATGCAGATACCAATCTAATAGCAGAAAGTAAAAAGGAACTAAAGAGTCTCTTGATGAGGGTGAAAGAAGAGAGTGAAAAAAGTCAGGTTAAAATTCAATATTAAAAAACTAAGGTCATGGCATCCAGGGCCCATCACTTCATGGCAAATAGGTGGGTAAAATGTAGAAGCAGTGGCAGATTTCCTCTTCTTGGGCTCTAAAATCACTGCGGATGGTGATTGCAGCCATGAAATTAGAAGACGGTCGTTTCTTGGAAGGAAAGCTATGGCAAACCTAGACAGTGTATGAAAAGGCAAAGACATCACTTTGCCAATAAAGGCTCATAAGTCAAGGTTATGGTCTTTCCAGTAATCATGTGCGGATGTGAGAGCTGGACCATAAAGAAGGCTAAGCACCAAAGAATTGATGCTTTTGAATCAGTGCTAGAGAAGACTCTTGGGAGTCCCTTGGACAGCAAGGAGATCCAACCAGTCAATCCTGAAGGAAATCAGTCCTGAATATTCATTGGAAGGGCTGATGCTGAAGCTCCAATACTTTGGCCACGTGCTGCGAAGAACCCACTCATTGGAAAAGACCCTGGTGCTGGGAAAGACTATGTTGGGCAGAAGCAGAAGAGGGCAACAGATGATGAGATGGTTGGATGGCATCACTGACTCAATGGACATGAACTTGTGCAAGCTCTGGGAGATGGTGAGGGATAGGGAGGCCCGGGGGGCTGCAGTCCATGGGGTCACAAAGAGGCAAACACAACTTGGCAGCTGAACAACAGGACAAGTTCAGAAAGTAATCCAGGACCATGCCCACAAGGCATTGCCAGAGTCCACTGAAAATACAGAGAAAGGAGCAATTCCTTTGGAAATAAACCCTGGGGACAAACTTCTTAAAACCTGGAAAGAGGGGTCTCCTGAAGACCAGCCATTGCCAAAATGGAAGGGCCCTATAATATGTCTTCAACAATTTCCACTGCTGTTGAGTGGCAAGGGATATCGAGTTGGGTACATTTGTCCAGACTAAAAGCTTTTACCTCCAGAAGCCCCGCAGGTCACAACAGAAGAACAATACACCTGTGAGCCAGTGGAAGACCTGATACCTGTTCAGAAGACAGGCACCATCCACATAAGGAAAATGACGTCGTGGGGGGGGCTCCTATCTGAAGCTCTAATGGGACTTGGGACGTCTCTTGTTTCCTTGGCTGATGTGGTGCTTGACAATCATCTGGCCCATGAGTACCTTTTGGCAGAACAAGGTAGAGTTTGTGCGATAAATAATACTTCCTGCTGCACTTGGATCAAGGCAACAGGACAGGTAAAAGTTGATGTTAAAGAAATATACACCCAGGCAGAGCGGTTTCATAATTTTGGCAGGGGTGATGTCACTTTCCTTGTCTAGTCAACAGTTAAGGAAGCCCCAAATTCACCTGGTTCCTTTCCTTGCTAGGCTCTTCAATGGCTATTGTTATTCTCCTTTACAGCCCTTGTTTTGTTTAACCTTTTAGTTAAGTTTGTGTCTTTTAGGCTCCAAGAGTTTGAAGTGAGGCTTGTGATGGCTCAAGGAATTCAGCCCAATCCAGTGGAAAATAGCCCAGATCTGTACAGGTCATTGGAACAGTCAGTGATGGACTTCTGCACCTCTAGGGAAGGCTAGGGTCTGTGGCCCCTGTCCAGCAGAAAGAAGTTTCAGAAGAAGAGACCTTCGGCCCTTTAGGAAGGGGAGAATGAGACAGGCCTAGGACCTTTTGCTGCAATGGTTTCTCTGGGCACACCTCTCTTCCAGCAACAAAATACAGAGAAACTATATGGGACTAAAAATAACTGTGCAGGCATAGTCAGGGGAAATTCTGGAAGGAAAAAACAAAACAAAACATACACAGAAACCAAGAAACCTAACTGCCACTTCTGAAGAACCTGGAGCAAAAGCAGGGTACTGCACATGCCCCTATCCACACAATACCACCTAGTTCAGTTCAGTTCAGTTCAGTCGCTCAGTCGTGTCCGACTCTTTGCGACCCCATGAATCACAGCACGCCAGGCCTCCCTGTCCATCACCAACTCCCGGAGGTCACTCAGACTCACATCCATCGAGTCAGTGATGCCATCTAGCCATCTCATCCTCTGTCGTCCCCTTCTCCTCCTGCCCCCAATCCCTCCCAGCATCAGAGTCTCCTCCAATGAGTCAACTCTTCGCATGAGGTGGCCAAAGTACTGGAGTTTCAGCTTTAGCATCATTCCTTCCAAAGAAATCCCAGGGCTGATCTCCTTCACAATGGACTGGTTGGATCTCCTTGCAGTCCAAGGGACTCTCAAGAGTCTTCTCCAACACCACAGTTCAAAAGCATCAATTTTTTGGCGCTCAGCCTTCTTCACAGTCCAGCTCTCACATCCATACATGACCACAGGAAAAACCATAGCCTTGACTAGACGGACCTTTGTTGGCAAAGTAATGTCTCTGCTTTTGAAAATATTATCTAGGTTGGTCATAACTTTATTCAGCCATAAAAAAGGGAAATCTTGCATTTGTGACAACATGGATGAACCTTCAGGGCATTATACTAAGGGAAATATGTCAGCCAGAAAAAAACAAATACTGTGTTATTTCACTCACACATGGTATCTAAAAACACAAACTGAACTCATAGATACAGAGAACAGATTGGTGTTTACTTGAGGCAGGAGGTGAAGTGAAATGGCATAAAGTGGTGAAAAGATGCAAACTTCACAATTATAAGATAATAAGTCTTGGGATGTAATGTATAGTATAGTTACTATAGTTAATAATAGTATATTGCATATTTGAAAGTTGCTAGAAGAATAATCTTTAAAGCTCTCATCAAAAAAAATTGTAACCATGTGACATGATGCATCGATGATAACTAAACTTGTGGTAAACATTTTGCAATACATACATATGTCAAATCATCATATTTCATACCATGGACTTATGCAACGTTATATATCAAATATATCTCAGTAAAAAACTAGAATAAAGAGTATTAGTGTTTTAAGAGTATTAGTAAAGGTTCTAAGTGACTTTATATGGCCTTGGGATGGAAAGAGATTTTCTAAACATTACCTAACGTGGGAAAATAATAGAACTGACATAAAATTTTACAATTTCTGTGTATAGACAAGCATAACTAAATTTAAAAAGGAAATGACAAACTAGGGGAAAATACACATACGTGGCTGACCACCACCCTGCCCCAATGAGAAAACAGGCTCAGGATACAACAGGAAAATGCCTCTCTAAGCTTTAGTCGCCTGCTCATGAATAACTGGGAATCATGGTAATACATGTATAGAATTCATGGCTGGTCCAACACTTGAAGTTCCTAATGAAAATGATTTTATTTATTAATGCATGTGTATGGTATGGATTTATATTTGTGTTTGTATGTGCACACACACATGCACAAATGCATTTATACAACCAAGGCATCTCCCATTTGGCCTAAAACTGATCATTCTGAAAACTGAAAGCCCTAAGAAATGCCTCAACCCAACTGGGACAGCTGGTCATCCTATTACAGGCATATAGAAAAAAGGGGATGGAAGAATATGCACAAAGATTTTAAAAGGACTCACTTCTGGGAAGGAAGTCTTATAGTTTTTCTTCTCTTTATTATGCTTAGTTGTACATTCTGCTGCTGCTGCTGCGGCGTCACTTCAGTCGTGTCCGACTCTGTGCGACCCCATAGACTGCAGCCAACCAGGCTTCTCGTCCCTGGGATTCTCCAGGCAAGAACACTGGAGTGGGCTGCCATTTCCTTCTCCAATGCATGAAAGTGAAAAGTGAAAGTGAAGTTGCTCCATCGTGTCCGACTTCAGCGACCCCATGGACTGCAGCCCACCAGGCTCCTCTGTCCATGGGATTTTCCAGGCAAAAGTACTGGAGTGGGGTGCCATTGCCTTCTCCGTGTTGTACATTCTAATTTTTCCATAAATGTTTTATGATAAGGAAAAAACCACATTTATTCTAATTTGACATTTAAAAAATGGAATATAGCCTTGGAACTGTTCATAGCTATGGAATAATTTCCAAAATATAGACTGGGTCAAATATGAGCAGTGCTTATAATATGGGAAAATCTTCCAGCTCCAAGACATGACATGCTATCAATTTGCCAGAACCAAAGG
Organism: Tragelaphus eurycerus; assembly: GCA_935064755.1. Taxonomy (NCBI): domain Eukaryota; kingdom Metazoa; phylum Chordata; class Mammalia; order Artiodactyla; family Bovidae; genus Tragelaphus; species Tragelaphus eurycerus. The sequence goes on from CAKXYN010000361.1 coordinate 220,156, forward strand.
AGTGTTCCCTGTGTGTGTTTTCTGTACTTTTATGTTTTTTCCATGACAATTAGCATGGAAAATACAATATAAATGTTTCAATTCAAGGCACGTTAAACAGTTATATTAGCATGCAATGCTCTTAGTGCTGTCAGTAAAAATTGGAGATTCTTCACATTTCTATCCCACTGAATGCACTGACATTTGTGATATCATCATTTCAAAGACTGACTTATATGCTAAAGCTTTATCGATTAGTTATTAAAATTATGATTATGCGATGAACTTGATATTATAAGGATTATAAGGATAGATTTTTTAAATTCTTAAGTTGAGGGGGTTATTTTTATTTAATTTCCTTAAAATTGGAACTGTTCCTAACTTTAATACATACTTGGAATTGTCTCTCTCTTTTTTTATTTTTTGGTGGAGGAGATAGGTCCCAGAACTTTGAGGAGGGGGAAAAAAATATAACAGAATATTTGCATTATTCTTTTAGTACCTGGGAGCTGCGAGTTGCATGGAATACAGATGTGGCAGAGCATGACAAACCATGGGACAACCTCTTTTTGTGACCAGAAAAAGCCTCACAATCCACACAAAGTTTTCCCAGTACCAATGGGATCATCTTGCATTTCCTTATTTAATGTCAGCAAGCTGTTAATGGCTCAACTCAAGTCTCTCCAGTTATTGTATTTTTGAATACTTCCACATAAGAACTAGAATGTCTGAGTTGTTAAAAAAAAAAAAAAAATTTTTGGATCAGTGGAAGCACTCAAGACAGCCTCTGATTCTCTAACTGCTTCCTAGAACTAAACTCAAAATACAGCACATAGAGACAGAGACACACACACACACCTGCTGCCAGGACCTCATGGAAACAGACCTAACCCAGTAACTCGGCCCTGTTCAGGAACCCAGGCTCTCTGATTTAAACAGCTCACCTACATTACTTGAATCCATTGAGCCATAATTCTAGATACATTTGAAATCCCATCTTTGGAATCTAGCATCATTTTGAATCAGGCCCTTATACTTAACTGCCTCAGCCCCCTCTTCGGAGAATTGTCTGCGCTTATCACTACTGGCCTTCATTAGGGAGCCCAAATCACATACCTGGGATTACATTACTGCTGTATATCAACTCCTCAAGACAAAGGGTCTCTTTGCCCAAGACAAAGGGCCTCTTTTCAGCAGTTGCAGTTAATCAAAACCAAACTGAGCTGTGGGCTTTCCTGCTCCTCAAAACAAAACAAAAACAAAAGCCAAGCCGGACAAGAAATTACTCCTCTGTCGCTCCAAATGCATCTCCCATTCCTTCTTTCTCACTCCCTCCCCTTACCCCAGTACCCTCCATACACAAACTGAAAAAGAAGGCCACCAGGCAGACTTTCTGATGAATTCATGAAAAACTTTCTGTCTGCTACTGCTGCTAAGTCGCTTCAGTCGTATCCAACTCTGTGCAACCCCATAGAAAGCAGCTTACCAGGCTCCCCCACCCTGGGATTCTCCAGGCAAGAACACTGGAGTGGGTTGCCATTTCCTTCTTCAATGCATGAAAGTGAAAAGTGAAAGTGAAGTCACACAGTTGTGTCCAATTCTTCACGACCCCATGGACTGCAGCCCACCAGGCTCCTCCGTCCATGGGATTTTCCAGGCAAGAGTACTGGAGTGGGGTGCCATTGCCTTCTCCATACTTTGTCTACTATTATACTTTTTAGAGGAGCTCTGCCAGATATATATGGAATACCCCTTCAAGAACATGCAACTCTGTGTTTTCACAGAACTGCATCAGAAATGAAGTCACCCAAGTCCTTGAAGATACACACAGGCTGACAGCAAGCTGAGCTCTATGAATGGCTGGGAGCAAGTCTAGGGGAAAGTAAGCAGCATGGCAACACTCAGCCTATAAAGTCTGCACCCACAGCAAAGTGCTGGGGCTCAGGCCAACTCAAGATTGAGGAAACTGTGAGCTAATGGGCATGTTGACCTCTAGTTTAAAGGGCTGTCACAAAGGTAGCTCGTTAACCCACGAAGAGCCCACTTTCACACTCTCTGGTTTCTAAGTATGGGCAGCAGCATTCGTGTTCTTTTGGACCACGTGGTATACATAGCTTCTCTCCGTTTCAATCTGGTACCTGGTGGTAACCATTTCTTTTCTCCACAGTTAAGCAGCCACAAGCCTGTAAGGGCTCCTCCCCAACCTTCCTGCCTCCGTCTCCCCCTATTTTATCTCATGCCTAGAAATAAGACTTAAATTTCCTTAATACATTTTTATTTGTTTGACTGTAGTGGGTCTTTGTTGCTGCACTCAGGTTTTCTCTCTAGTTGTGGCATGCAGGGGCTATTCTCTAGCTGCAGTGCACGACTTCTCATTGCTAATGTTTAATTAAACATTAGCTTGGTCCTGGTGTAGCTGCTATGGGAATCAGAGGAAGAAATCCCACTGGGACTGGGTGTTCTTCTGTGGTTTCTTTCCTACATGCAGGAAGTTGTAATAATTTTCTTACTAAGTCTTGCAGGACATTTTGGGTGTAGCCCCTTCACCTACACCCAAAAATGGAAGTTTAGGTTTTGGGCATGAGTTGTGATGCTCCATCCTCCAAACGTGGAGAGGGTGTTGGGGAGAAGGTCATTGACCTCTAGAGACCAAGAACTAGCACCTTTGCATGCATGCATGCTAAGTCACTTCATGACTTAAAGAGTCGTGCCCGACTCTGTGCAACCCCATAGACGGCAGCCCACCAAGCTCATCTGTCCCTGGGATTCTCCAGGCAAGAATACTGGAGTGGGTTGCCATTTCCTTCTCCAATGCACGCATGCATGCTAAGTTGCTTCAGTCATATCCGACTCTGTGAGACCCTATGGACAGCAGCCCACCAGGCTCTTCCATCCACAGGATTCTCTAGGCAAAAATAGTGGAGTGGGTTGCCATTGAGAGGAATTTAAATCAGAACCCTGTAGAATATCAATCCTCAACCTTTTTTGCATCAGAGGCTGGTTTCATGGAAGACATTTTTCCCACAGATGGGGTGGGGGAATGGTTTTGGGATGATTCAAGTCCATTATATGTTCCATGTACTTTACTTCTATTATTATTACATCAGCTCCACCTCAGACCATTAGGCATTGGATCTGGAGGTTAGGAACTCCTGCTGTAGAACATCCAATCAGAAATTCCATCCAAAGAGGCTAGAAGTAGAGAAAGAGAAGAGATGGAGAGAAAATATAGGTATGAGGGTGACCACTGGATAGAATGCAAAGAAGCCAGGATAAGTGAAGCCAGAGGATAGGCACAGAGTTTAGGAACATTCCCCACGTCAATGACAACAGCTGCAGTAGCTTTTATTAAAAAGAACTGCACCTACAGGTTTTAGTGGGCTGAGTCATCAAACAGTTCACTGAATGCAGACATTGCCTCCCAGCAGGTATGACCTTTTCCCATCAAGAAGGAGGGATGCACTCTTCCCAGGGTCAACCCTAATGCATCCTAGAACATTTCTAAGGTGAAAGAGGAGTTCCATGCCTCTGTCTCTGACTGATTTTAGCGCCACTGGATGCTCAGAACCTCTTCCAGCACACACTCAGGGATCTGAAGTGGAGAAGGGAGTCTGGGTCTTAGTGATCTAGATGAACATTAACAGAATGCATGGAGGTCTGAAGACCTTGAAGACAGCATCTCCTGTTACCCTGGAGACCCAGAAGTTGCGGTCTTCTAACAGCTGGCTCGAGCAGAATTACATTGTGTCTGGAGGCCAGCCCAGACTCACAAATCCCCCCAGCTCCTTCCCCCAGAGCCTAGCATTAGTTCTAAAACTCCTTATATGTATATGCTGACAGCTTCCTTAATACTGACCAGCTGTTAGGGTAACAGTAGTGCCAGGGATGACAAAGGACCAGCAGAAGTGGAACACTGATGGATACCAAAGGGAAGATTCTGGCCAGTGAGCCATGGTGAGTCATTACAACTGAATTCTGTTGTGAATACAAAGAGCCCATGTCTTTTTCAGCAAGAGGTGCCACTCTGGAGTTCTCACTTGCATATTAACTGATGCAATCCATGTGGCTGATGGTCTGTGTCGAGTGGGCAGATGGAACCAGGAGGTCTAGGACAGTCAGCTGTTTTGTCTGACCACAGAATCACCTGGGATATTAACACTACAGATGATTGGGACCCATCCTTGACCTACTGAATCAGAATATTCAGGGGTAGAGCCTTGGCGTACATGCATTTTCAAACTCCACAAGTGATGCTCAGGCATAGCTTGGGTGGAGAACTACTATTCTTAAACAATGCTCTACAAAATTAGGGTACAAAATGAGGACTGAATTCTGATACTATGCGGTCAGCTAAACTGTGGAGATATATGGGGCCAGGAAATCCATGATCAAATGTGGTAACAGAAGACCTTAACAAAAAGGGTGACAGCTGTTGATCTAGTGGTGAGTAGATAAATATACCTTCACCATGTGGCTAGAAGGCAAGTACTGGGTTAGCCAAAAAGCTCATTTGGCTTATTCCATGACATGTTACAGAAGAACCCAAACGAACTTTTTGGCCAACCCAATACTTAATGCTGTTTGAGATTATCTCCCTTTAGGTGGTATCAGGGAAAGAATAATACATTTTAGTCTATGCTCAAGCGTTTCCCCAAGAATATTATTTCAATTATCTTTCTTGGAAAATAAGAGAAAGTTACAGTGGACATGGTTAAAGTTAGGTATCAATAATTTTTTGAAATGTATCTTTAATCAGAAAGAACCTTCTTCTGGTCATCTTGAGCTAGCCAGATACATCTCTTATCCCTAAGTATTTAATTCCCTAAGTTAAATAAGGTGGTACCAACACGATTTGAATCACTGTTCTTCTGAATGGATTTGACTGAGTAAATAAGCCCATGGCTTGTACATACTTGCCATCAGAACAAGAACCAGCAATGGAAACAAAGTTCAACTCTGATAATAATGGGAGGAGAGGGGAAGGAGGATAAGCAGAACAGCTGTAAGAAGTTAAAGCTCTTTGACAAGGGAGATGACTGCAGGGAGGATTAGCTGAAAGTCACCTTCTTCTGAAGACTATCCCCATAGGAAAGACAAGGAGAAAATGTAATCTCAGCACCCAGGATACAAGGAGATTATTAACCTTTGCCAGCCACCTACAACCCCACCCATGAAAACATTCTCCTTGTGAGCTTGGGTAGAACAGCTCATTGACAGTTTATTGTTGCCACCACATCCTTCTTTGTCAGTAGGTCACATTTCATTTCAAAGTTCCTGATGTTGACTGCTCAATTTGATCAAGACAAGAACAGGTTCCAATGATTCAGATTCTAACCAACTCAGTCAATCCATGGACTTGTCCATGAGTTGGCAGCATAACGTAATGTCATGACAGATATAAGGCCACTCAAAAAGTTGGATCACATTTAATGTTTTGAATGGGATCAGGGGTCAGCTGGGGTACTGCCATTGCACCAGCAGAGGACATGGGCTCAGCCTCCCTAGGTGGCTGTGTAGAACAATCCTTCATCCATATTCTTTTTTTTTCTTTTGCACCCTCCAAATTCCATGACTGCCTCTTCATTTCAGGGAGGGGGCCATGATACATAAGCTGATCACTGAGAGTTATCTCATCACAAAGTTTTGGGGCTAAAAGACTCCCTGCAAGGACAGTTGGTAGCCCAAATACCTGTTGACCAAGTATATCAGAGTTCCCTAGAGAACAGAACCACTAGGATATACCGCATGTGTGTAGATAGTGTGTACACAGGAGAGGGAGAGCAGCATAGTGAGATGGAAAGAGATGCATTTTAAGGAATTGGCTCACACAGTTAGCAAGACCAAAATCTGAAGGGTGGGCTCACAGGCTGGAGAAAATCAGTGTTGCAGTTGAAGTCCAAAAGCTGTCTGCTGGCAGAATTCCCTCTTACAAGGGGGAAGTCAATCTTTCATTGTATTCAGGCCTTCATCTGATTAGATAAGGCCTACCTGCATGGGGGAGGGCAATCTGTTTTACTCAAAGTCCACCCATTTAAATGTTAATCTCATGCTTAAACACATTCACAGACATACCCAGGTTAATATTTGACCAAATATCTGGTCACTACAGTCCAGTTAAATGGACACATAAAATGAACCATCACAGTGCCAAATAGGTACCCTAATCAACCTAGAAGACCATCGCTCCTCAAGCATCAGAGAGTATCAGGTACAAGTAGTCAGTAGCAGGGGTGTCCTTCCCCAGGTTGTAGGGTGGTGGCTAAAAGAATGAGGTATACATAGACCCCAAATCCTTAAAACACCACCTGCCCAGAATGGGAGTCATTCTCTCTGAAAGTCACAGTGTTAGAAAGAATGAGAGAGACTAACACTGCCATCTGAATAGAGTCCTTATTTCTAGCACACATTAGCACAGGGTTCTGCATAAGGATGGAGAGATGTGTCATCTTCTCAGTGAGTTGGAGCAAAGCATCATCTCTATTAGGGTGAGGCCAAGAGTGGACTCTCACATACTTCAAACCCCACTCTGCTGGAATATTGGCTTTTCAATGCTTTGAGGGCTGTATCCCAGGATTTTGTTTACCATTTGTTTTCCCAGAAGTCAAATTAAAATCTCTCTGGAAAAACTCTTAAAAGTAACACTGTGGATCATGTCCACCTTTATGAGTTTCATAGGACTACACATGAATAGGAGAGTCTATCCTGTAGAAGATTTCGGTAGAAGAAGACTATTGTGTCTCAATTCAGGGAAGTTAAGGTTACCACTGTCTCTCTACTGAAAAGTGACCCACCCAAAGCCAGTAACAGCCTTCCCAGGTGATGCCAGTGGTAAAGAATCTGCCTGCCAATGCAGGAGACATAAGAGATGCAGGTTCAATCCCTGGGTCAGGAAGATCCCCTTGAGGAGCTAATGGCAACCCACTCCAGTATTCTTGCCTGGAGAATCCCATGGGCAGAGGAGTCTGGCAAGCTACAGTCCATGGGGTCACAGAGAGTCAGACACGACTGAAGCGACTTAGCATGTGTGCACAAAGCCAGTAAAACCAATAGGAGAGCAGAGAACCCGTTGTCACTGCTGCTGGTGAGCCACCATGAGGGCTCTTGTCATACCCTGCAGATTTGAAAGTTCTGAGTTCCAAGTTTGCTTGCACTGAGCGAACCCAACCAGTGATCTAAAGAACTTACATGATGTGAACTAAATCAGACCAAGCCTAAGAGAAGTGAGTTGAAGGACAATGTAACAGATCCCCCATCTCGCTCCCCAGCAGGCTGCAGACCCCTGAGTCCAGGCTCTTGGTTTTGTTCTCTGTGGTGTCCCCAGAACCTGGCACATAACAACCTCTGCTCAAGACACTTTTTTAGACTGACTGATTGCTAATTAAATCAAATCCAAAGCAATCTTTTTGTAAGCATGAACACGTATCATCACAGTGGTCAAAAAGGAATGGGATTTTTTCGTAGGAAAATTGGAATGATCTCAGAGTGATAAATTTTTGAAATGAATTCATTTATAAAATGGCCACTGTCTCTGCCTGTCTAATTGGCCCTCTGTAAAATGAGACTGGAGAATGGCTTATTTACTTAGCACCCATACAACACTTGGGGGCACATGTGATAGTTAAAATTTGACAGGGTAGTGACACCTAAATTATTCATTCACAACAACCCTTTTCCTTCCTAGCAGAGAGACAGCATCCTAGAGGATTCTACCAGGCTGTTTAATCTGTCTGGATTTTTAACTCGTTGGTGGCAGAGACTGCATCTTATCCCCAAACCTACCCCACTGCTTGACATCTAGAGAGTCGAAGCTCAGAGGATGACCATCAAATGCTTATATTTTTAATGTTTTCTTGCCCAGTAAGGAGACTGGAGCATGGTGGAATTTGAGGAAGCCTGTGATAATAGAAAGTTGGTAATGTGCACAAAGCTGATTACAAGGAAATATCAGAAAGAATTAAAAGGATTAACAGGATATTGACAAGGATATGTAAGGATGGGCATGATAAAGGACAGAAATGGTAAGGACCTAACAGAAGCAGAAGAGATCAAGAAGAGGTGGCAAGAATACACAGAAGAACTGTACAAAAAAGGTCTTAATGATCTGGATAACCACAACGGTATGGTCACTCACCTAGAGTCAGACATCCTGGAGTGTGAAGTCAAGTGGGCCTTAGGAAGCATTACTACAAACAAAGCTAGTGGAAGTGATGCAATTCCAGCTGAGCTATTTCAAATTCTAAAAGATGATGTTGTCAAAGTATTGCACTCTATATCTTAGCAAATTTAGAAAACTCGGTAGTGGCCACAGGACTGGAAAGGTCAGTTTTTATTCCAACCCCAAGGAAGTGAAAGTGTTAGCTGCTCAGTCGTGTCCGACTTTTTGTGACCCCGTGGAATGTCCACGGAATTCTCCAGGTAAGAATACTGGAGTGGGTTGCCCTTCTCTCCTGACCTAGTGATCGAACCCACGTCTCTTTCATCTCCTGCATTGGCAGGCATATTCTTTACTGCTGTGCTACTTTACTGCTTTGGAAGCCCTGCCCCCAAAGAAGGGCTATGCCAAAGAATGTTCAAACTACCATACAACTGTGCTTACTTCACATGATAGCAGAGTAATGTTCCAAATCCTTCCACCTAGGCCTCAGCAGTACATGAACCAATAACTTTCAGATATGCAAACTGGATTTAAAAAGGGCAGAGGAATCAGAGATCAAATTGCCAACATCCATTGGATCACAGAAAAATCAAGGAAGTTCCAAAAAAATCTATTTCTACTTTATGGACTATGCTAAAGCCTTTGACTGTGTGGATCACAGAAAACTGTGAACAATTCTTAAAGAGATGGGAATACCAGCCCATCTTACCTGCCTCCTGAGAAATCTGTATGCAGGTCAAGAAGCAAAAGTTAGAACAATGGACTGGTTCAAAATTGGGAAAGGAATACTTCAAGGCTGTATATCTTACTTAATTTAACTTATACACAGAATAAAAAGTGTGAACGTCACTCAGTCGTGTTTGACTCTTTGCGACCCCATGGACTATACAGTTCATGGAATTCTCCAGGCCAGAATACTGGAGTGGGTAGCTTTTCCTTTCTCCATGGGATCCTCCCAACCCAGGGATCAAAACCAGGTCTCCCAATTGCAGGAGGATTCTTTATCAGCTGAGCGACCAGGGAAGCCCTATGTGCAGAGTACATCATGCTAAATTCTGGGCTTGATGAAACACAAGCTGAAATCAAAACTGCCGGGAGAAATATCAGCAACCTCAGATATGCAGATGATATCACTCCAATGGCAGAAGGCAAAGAGTAACTAAAGAGCCTCTTGATGAAGGTGAAAGAGGAAAGTGAAAAAGCTGGCTTGAAGCTCGATATTCAAAAAACAAAGATCATGGCATCCAGTCCCATCACTTCATGGCAAACAGATGGGGGAAAAATGGAAACAGTGACAGACATTATTTTTAGGCTCCAAAATCACTGCGGATGGTGACTCAGATCAGATCAGATCAGTCGCTCAGTCGTGTCCGACTCTTTGCGACCCCATGAACCGCAGCACGCCAGGCCTCCCTGTCCATTACCAACTCCCGGAGGTCACTCAGACTCACATTCATCAAGTCAGTGATGCCATCCAGCCGTCTCATCCTCTGTCGTCCCCTTCTCCTCCTGCCCCCAATCCCTCCCAGCATCAGAGTCTTCTCCAATGAGTCAACTCTTCGCATGAGGTGGCCAAAATACTGGAGTTTCAGCTTTAGCATCATTCCTTCCAAAGAAATCCCAGGGCTGATCTCCTTCACAATGGACCGATTGGATCTCCTTGCAGTCCAAGGGACTCTCAAGAGTCTTCTCCAACACCACAGTTCAAAAGCATCAATTCTTCGACGCTCAGCCTTCTTCACAGACCAGCTCTCACATCCATACATGACCACAGGAAAGACCATAGCCTTGACTAGGCGAACCTTTGTTGGCAAAGTGATGTCTCTGCTTTTGAATATGCTATCTAGGTTGGTCATAACTTTCCTTCCAAGGAGCAAGTGTCTTTTAATTTCATGGCTGCAGTCACCATCTGAGGTGATGTTGGAGCCCAGAAAAACAAAGTCTGACACTGTTTCCACTGTTTCCCCATCTATTTCCCATGTAGTGATGGGACCAGATGCCATGATCTTTGTTTTCTGAATGTTGAGCTTTAAGCCAACTTTTTCACTCTCCACTTTCACTTTCATCAAGAGGCTTTTTAGCCCCTCTTCACTTTCTGCCATAAGGGTGGTATCATCTGCATATCTGAGGTTATTGATATTTCTTCCCGCAATCTTGATTCCAGCTTGTGTTTCCTCCAGTCCAGCATTTCTCATGATGTACTCTGCATATAAGTTAAATAAACATGGTGACAATATACAGCCTTGACGTACTCCTTTTCCTATTTGGAACCAGTCTATTGTTCCATGACCAGTTCTAACTGTTGCTTCCTGACCTGCATACAGATTTCTCAAGAGGCAGATCAGATGGTTTGGTATTCCCATCTCTGTCAGAATTTTCCACAGTTTATTGTGATCTACACAGTCAAAGGCTTTGGCATAGTCAATAAAGCAGAAATAGATGTTTTTCTAGAACTCTCTTGCTTTTTCGATGATCCAGCAGATGTTGGCAATTTGATCTCTGGTTCCTCTGCCTTTTCTAAAACCAGCTTGAACATCAGGAAGTTCACGGTTCATATATTGCTGAAGCCTGGCTTGGAGAATTTTGAGCATTACTTTACTAGCGTGTGAGATGAGTGCAATTGTTTGGTAGTTTGAGCATTCTTTGGCATTGCCTTTCTTTGGGATTGGGATGAAAACTGACCTTTTCCAATCTTGTGGCCACTGCTGAGTTTTCCAAATTTGTTGGCATATTGAGTGCAGCACTTTCACAGCATCATCTTTCAGGACTTGGAATAGCTCCACTGGAATTCCATCACCTCCACTAGCTTTGTTCCTAGTGATGCTTTCTAAGGCCCACTTGACTTCACATTCCAGGATGTCTGGCTCTAGGTCAGTGATCACACCATCATGATTATCTGGGTCGTGAAGCTCTTTTTTGTACAGTTCTTCTGTGTATTCTTGCCACCTCTTCTTGATATCTTCTGCTTCCGTTAGGTCCATACCATTTCTGTCCTATATCTAGCCCATTTTTGCATGAAATGTTCCTTTGGTATCTCTGATTTTCTTGAATAGATCCTTGGTCTTTCCCATTCTGTTGTTTTCCTCTATTTCTTTGCATTGATCGCTGAAGAAGGCTTTCTTATCTCTTCTTGCTATTCTTTGGAACTCTGCATTTAGATGTTTATATCTTTCCTTTTCTCCTTTGCTTTTCACTTCTCTTCTTTTCACAGCTATTTGCAAGGCCTCCCCAGACAGCCATTTTGCTTTTATGCATTTCTTTTCCATGGGGATGGTCTTGATCCGGATGGTGACTGAAGACATGTAATTAAAAAATGCTTGCTCCTTGGAATAAAAGCTATGTCAAACCTAGACAGTGTACTAAAAGAGCTGAGACATCACTTTGCCAACAAATAGCTGTATAGTCAAAGCTATGGTTTTTCCCAGTAGTCATATATGGATATGAGAGTTGGACTATAAAGATAAATGAGCAGCTAAAAACTGATGCTTTCAAATTGTGTTGCTGGAGAAGACCCTTGAGATTCCCTTGGACTGGAAGGAGATCAAACCAGTCAATCCTAAAGGAAATCAACCCTGAATAATCATTGGAAGGACTGATGCTGAAGTTGAAGCTCCAATACTTTGGTCACCTGAGGCAAAGAGCAGGCTCATTGGAAAAGACTGTGATGCTGGGAAAGATTAAAGGCAAAAGGGGAAGGGGGCAGCAGAGGATGAAATGGTTGGATAGCATCACCAACACAATGGACATGAGTTTGCACAAACTCCAGGATTTAGGGAAGTACAAGGAAGCCTGGCATGCTGCAGTCCATGGGGTCACACAGAGTTGGTCACACAACTTAGTGACTGAACGACAACAGGATATTGACAAATAGAGCAACACCCAAGGAGAATAACTAGAACATTAAGTAGGTGCCAGTGGTTCCCTGGCAGTCCATTGGTTAGGACTCTGAATTTTCACTGCCGAGGGCCCAGGTTTGATCTCTACTTGGCAAACAAAGATCCCACAACCCACATGGCAAAATAAATAAGCTAATGCATCTCACAAGTCAAACGATTCCACAAGGACTTTGTCTTGAGGCAATTCTCATAGTGTGGGATGTGAAAAAGTACTTTATGTACACTTCTCATTAAAAAAACAAATATGTAAAGATAGGCAACCAGGCCATGAATAAGTACTTATACTACCACGATGTTGAATAGATTCTGATTTATATGAAAGGATATAGAGTAAGAGGTTAGGTCTTTACAGAGCTTCAAAGAACATGGAAGGTAGAGTTCCCAGTTTTAAAGAGCTTACCATTTTTTTTTTTTTTTTTTGCCTGTTGAGGTACTTTATCTGCACAGATGTTTTACATCCTTAGCAAAAGAATCACAGGATTTTCCCTCCTGTGTGTTTCTGTCTTGCTTCTTCATGGTGCATGATGCAAGCCAAGGCTGTCAGTACAATGAAACCAGACTGATACGACAGGAGCAGATCATTCTGCCCTTTTTTAAGATCTGAGATGCACATCAAATCTGGGGCTGATCACTCCACACTTGCTTCACCTGCCTGTAAGGTTCCCAGCAATGTTCGCAACTCTGTGACCATCAGTGATTTCAAACTCGCCAATGCAACCATGCTTCACCATCATAATTAGAAACCAGATGATGACAGGACAGACTAAGAAGAATCTGGGGTTTGGCTCTCTTGTCGGCATTGTTGGTACTCTTGAGAGCATCAGCCAGACCTTCCTATGCACCATGATGGCAATATGGAAAGATGGCGGAAAATGATGCTTTTTCCTTAACGATAACCTGGACCAAGTGTTACAGCAAGAAATAATAATAATCAGGGATTGTTATCTGCGCAGATAACTGATATGTATAATTATATAGATAATCTTTAAATATCTAAAATATCATGTTATATACAAATATATATTACAAACATCATTTCTCTTTCATAAACCAAGTCATAGATTAAAACCCCACAGGTAAACAACAAGGTCCTACAATATAGCACAGGGCACTATATTCAATATCCTGTGATAAACCCTATGGAAAAGAATATGAAAAGAATGTGTGTGTGTGTGTGTGTGTGTGTATATATATATCACTGAATCACTTCTCTGTGCAGCAGAAATGAACACAACACTGTAAATCAATACTTGAATAAAATAAATTTTTAAAATAAAAATTTAAACTTAAAGGAAGTCAACCTTGAATATTTACTGGAAGGGCTGAAGCTGAAGCTCCAATACTTTGGCCACCTGAGGCAAAGAGCCGACTCATTGGAAAAGACCCTAATGCTGGGAAAGATTGAAGGCGGGAGGAGAAGGGAACAACAGAGGATGATATGGCTGGATGGCATCACTGACTCAATGGACATGAGTCTGAACAAGCTCTGGGAGATGTTGAAGGACAGGGAAGCCTGGCATTCTGCAGTCCATAGGGTTGCAAAGAGTTGGACATGACTGAGCGACTGAACAGCAACAAAAACCCACAAATATATTTTCATCTTATAATAAGAATAGAGGGATTTACTACTTTCAAATGCTGCTGCTGCTAAGTTGCTTCAGTCGAGTCCGACTCTGTGCAACCCCATAGACAGCAGCCCACCAGGCTCTCCCGTCCCTGGGATTCTCCAGGCAAGAACACTGGAGTGGGTTGCCATTTCCTTCTCCAATGCATGAAAGTGAAAAAATAAAGTGAAGTTGCTCAGTCGTGTCCGACTCCTAGTGACCCCATGGACTGTAGTCTACCAGGCCCCTCCGTCCATGGGATTTTCCAGGCAAGAGTACTGGAGTGGGGTGCCATCAACTTCTCCAACTTTGAAATGAGTAAGCCTTAAAGTTTTCATCATATTGAATGCTGCCGAAAAATCTCCATCTCCTCTCAGAACCCACTCATCCCATTAGAACTATAACGTGGACCCATTATTAATGACTGTATTTTCATTCTTGTAGGGCAATGAATCTCAATGATTGAGGTGCATGACTACTTCAAGGAACTCATGAAGGTGTGGACCTTTCTCCCTAGAAAAATGCTTTATATTTTACTTCATTGTAGATGATTTTTGTTTGCTGCTGCTGCTGCTAAGTCACTTCAGTCGTGTCCGACTCCGCGTGACCCCATAGATGTCAGCCCACCAGGCTCTCCTGCCCCTGGGATTCTCCAGGCAAGAAAACTGGAGTGGGTTGCCATTTCCTTCTCCAATGCATGAAAGCGAAAAGTGAAAGTGAAGTCGCTCAGTCGTGTCCGACTCTTAGCGACCCCATGGACTGCAGCCCACCAAGCTCCTCCCCACCGCTTCAAAGATGTATAGCTGTGTTTTTCATGCAAAAATTTATGCATACTTCCTGAAATAAGGAATAAGTGCTTCCCTGGTGGCTCAGATGGTAAAGCGTCTGCCTGCAGTGCGGGAGACCCGGGTTCGATCCCTGGGTTGGGAAGATGCCCTGGAGAAGGAAATGGCAACCCACTCTAGTACTCTTGCCTGAAAAATTCTATGGACTGAAGAGCCTAGTAGGCTACAGTCCATGGGGTCGCAAAGAGTCGGACACGACTGAGCAACTTCACTTGCACAAAATAAAAATTGAACTAAACTAAAAATTCACAAACAATAAAGAAAATCTTACCTCTGCTCACATATCAGTAAGCAGCTGAATTTTGTTTGGCCTTGAATAAGAAGATGAAATTATAATGAGGCCCTGGTTACAGTGATGTTCATGTCGAGGTAATGTTTGACATCTACTCAATTTTGACTTTTCTTTCTGATGGCCGCAATGGCAGAAAATCCCAATACACAAACATCTGATGAGGTGTTCAAAGTCAGAGTTTCATAGTTCATTTTGAGAAAGGCCTGGGACCTGGGATCCTTTACTGCTGTGCTGCAATGCTTGTACCTGGACAAACATCTCCTCAAGCAACAAAATGCTAAGAAACCATAAGGGACTAAAAATAACTATGTGTTTGCACAGCTGGGGCAAATTCTGGACAAAAGATACACAGAGACAAAAAAAAAAAAAAAAAAAACCAACTGCTAGACTGTGCATGCCCCCTGCACACAATAGCACCAAGCTGCTGCTAAGTAACTTCAGTCGTGTCCGACTCTGTGCGACCCCATAGATGGCAGCCCACCAGGCTCCCCCGTCCCTGGGATTCTCCAGGCAAGAATACTGGAGTGGGTTGCCATTTCCTTCTCCAATGCATGAAAGTGAAAAGTGAAAGTGAAGTAGCTCAGCCATGTGCGACTCAGCGACCCCAAGGACTGCAGCCCACCAGGCTCCTCCGTCCATGGGATGTTCCAGGCAAGAGTACTGGAGTGGGTTGCCATTGCCTTTGCAATAGCACCAAAGGGGTGGGCAAATCACTGAAATCACCCCTCCAGCCCGACCTCTGGACACAGTGCTACCCTCACCCCACCTCACTGTAAGGAATCAGCTCACCTCTCCTTGGGGAGTGAGCAAAGGAACTTGTTTTTTGTTCTGCCTCCCCCACTGCTGCAGCAGGGAGCCCAATAAAGCCTTGCCTGAATTTTTTGTCTGGCCTTTTCTGTTGATCAAGGAGGCAAGAATCCTGGTCAGTAACAACTGTGTCAGAAGAGCCCAGGCTTATATCAATTGCTGAGATTCCAGGAAACCCCAATTCTCTGAAATGAATTAGTGCCCCATCATCTGTCTTGTCTTGGAGAAGGCAATGGCACCCCACTCCAGTACTCTTGCCTGGAAAATCCCATGGATGGAGGAGCCTGGTAGGCTGCAGTCCATGGGGTCGCTAGGAGTTGGACACGACTGAGCGACTTCACTTTGACTTTTCATTTTCATGCATTGGAGGAGGAAATGGCAACCCACTCCAGTGTTCTTGCCTTGAGAATCCCAGGGACGACGGAGCCTAGTGGGCTGCCGTCTATGGGGTCTCACAGAGTCGGACACGACTGGAGCGACTTAGCAGCAGCAGCTTAGCAGAAGCATCTCCTTTGTCTATGACGTGACCTTAGGAAAATCTGCATCCTTGTTATTGTCCTCAATGATTTTTTTTTTTTAAGGAGACAAATCATAAGCAGAGACCTTAAGGCTTAGGAGCATCTGGATTTCTCATCCCTGGTTCTCTACCCACTTTGTTCACAGTCCCTCAATCCTACCGGCTTGCATACTTGAAAGTGAAAAAAAGTGATAGTCGCTCAGTCATGTCTGACTCTTTGCAACCCCATGGACTATAGCCCACCAAGTTCCTCTGTCCATGGGATTTCCCAGGCAAGAATACTGGAGTGGGTAGCCATTTCATCCTCCCAGGGATCTTCCCAACCCAGGGATCAAACCCTGCACTGGCAGGCAGATTCTTTACCACAGAGCCACCAGTGAGTCCTTGTCTATTCCCACCCATCAACCACCTTCTCCACACAACTGTGTCCTACACAACAGCCAAAGAAGATCCCAAACCTACCGCAGCCAAACAGAAGGATAACAACCCGAGTGTGGTCTGAACCATTTTCCGCCAGAAGCACTGTTAACAGCCTGGTTGGGTTTTGTAATAAATGGTTCCCTTATGAGGCCATTATGAGCACACCAGGTGGGCTGGCCTTTCACTAATTCCATTTGTTCCTATGAAAGAACACGTTCCAAGTTCCACACAACCCATAAACACTGGCTTTGGTAGCACCATGTGTTCAGAGCTCAGGCATTGCTTGCAGAGGAAGCCACACTTGAACTTGACAAAAAGTTTCACCCTCTTTAGTTTTAATAGAACAGGGCAGAGATCCAGGTATATTTTATTCCTATGGGACTAAATACATGATTTATGCCTATCCACAGCCCAATTGTCAGATACAGATGTTAACATCTTTTAAAGTTTAAAATTAAAAATGGAAGGTAAAAGGAATTCACACTCTAGAAGTGCATTTAAGCCCTTCAAATATTTTATCAAAATCTGTACAAGAAATTTTACTGATCACAAAGAAATCTTAGCAGTAAGTTTTCATTGCTGACAAGGTACTCTATTCAATACTCTGTAATGACCTATATGGGAATAGAATCTAAAAAAGGGTGGATGTATGTATACCTACAGCTGATTCACTTGGCCATAGAGCCGGAAACAAATGCAACATTGTAAATCAACTATGCTCAGTCATGTCTGATTCTTTGTGACCCCATGGACTACAGCCCACCAGGCTTCTGTTTTAGGATTATCCCCATGAGAGTAATGGAGTGGGTTGCCATTTCCTCCTCCAGGGGATCTTCCTGACCCAGGGATTGAACCTGTGTCTCCTGCATCTCCTGGATTGCAGGTGGATTATTTACCACTGAACCACCAGTGGTAAAGGAAGCCTGTAATATCAACTATACTTCAATAAAAATTAATTTTAAAAAAGGAAGATAAGGGCTTCCCTGGTGACTCACTGGTGAAGAATTCACCTGTCAATGCAGGGACATGGGTTCAATCCCTGGTGCTGGTAGGATCCCACATGCCATGGAGCAGCTAAGCTTGTGTGCCAGAAATATTAAGCCTGTGTTCCAGAGTCTGGGAACTGCATCTACTGAAGCCTGAGTTGCCCTAGAGCCCACGGTCCACAACAAACAGAAGCCACCACAACGAAAAGCCAGAGCACCACACCTAGAGAGCAGACCCCGCTTGCCGCAACTAGATAAAAGCACACACGGCAATGAAGACCCAGCACAGCCAAAAATTAATTAATAAATCAACAAGGAAGGTAAAAGCTTCCAACCCCCTGTTTTTTCACTACCAGACCTCTTATTTTCTCAACACTAAGAGCAGACTGGAGACCTGCCATATTCACCGTGTTATCCTCCAGGGCCCTCCTGGGCCAACCAACCTAACAGGGACGCTGAAAACATCATGATTTGTCTCAGATTAGAGACAACTGCCATCTCTCCAGATTGCCATCTCCCCAATGTGGTCAAAGTTGAGCCTTGCTATGCAACAACTGATTCCTGATTAGCTTTGGCCTTGTGTCCTCAGAGGCTAAAACCTCCGCGGAACATTAAGTTGGACATAGAGAGAATGTCCTTGGAAGGGCGGGTACACAGTCAGCCAGAATGCAACTTCCTGTCCACCTTCAGGTCCTAACGCTCCGCTAGCATCTCCATGCTCAGTGGCTAGTTAATGAGAACACAAGCCTCTGTTTGAAATCCGTCTAATGTGTGATTAATTGAAGACACACAGGCTGACCTGTTGCCTCTCGCAGTATTACAATGTAGTGGTGTTTTCTGGTCTCACCAATGGCACAAATCTTCATCACAGCAAGCTTTCTGTGTTTGGGGTGGCAAATCTCCAGAACAGTGTTGTTTGGCAAAAACAGGCGTGTTTTTAGCAACAAAATCCAAGACAATTGCGCACTACAACGTGAACCCAGCTGAGTGCGGGCCAATTAACTGAGCATCTGGTACATCTGGGCCCAAGTTATTAACCACAGTCTTGATTACCTTCACGTGTAAAAAAAAACGAATCTACAGTCTAGGTGTATTTTACATTTTTTTTTTTTCCACTTAAGTCAGAGATTCAAATTTGGCTGCAAATGTTCTCTGGACATTGGAAGTCCTCTGGATAATTCAGTGGGGGCTTTGTTTCTTTTAGTTTCTTGTGAAGGTTTTGTTTTTTTTTTAATCTACTTATTTAGGTTTATATGCCTAATAAAAGCAATTATTTGTGTTGGATAGCCTGTTTTTGAATGAAACAAAAAGAACCTCCAAGTCAAAGTGACTTCAACATGAAAGAGTATTTAGGGGTCACTCACCTGAAATGTCAATGAGTGAGGACGACGTCAGACGCGGTGCAGTCAGAATTTGAACTCCATGCATCCGAGCTTTCAGTTCCTCCTCCAGAATGGGGGCCAACAGAGACTGGAGTTAGGTACCACCTCCTTCCTACCCTGGAGGAGAAAGCAAGGGTCTCACTTCGCCTCTATAGTTCTATAAACCAATCACGTCAGCTATTAGAATGATAGGCACTGATTGGCTTATGCCCGAGGTGCGAGCTCCTTCCCAACCTGTCATGTGGCCAGAAAGATGCAAGGGGGCTGTTAAATTACGCCAATCTACCCGTGGAATTCCTGCTGGGTTCATCAAACCTGAAACACCTGAATACTCTGCGGAGGGGCGGAGGGTTGGGTGGGGTCGAGGCGAGGTTCACTATAGAAATAGGAGAGGTCGGAGAGGGCAATGGCATCCCACTCCAATACCCTTACCTGGAAAATCCCATAGACGGAGGAGCCTGGTAGGCTGCAGTCCATGGAGTCGCTAAGAGTCGGACACGACTGAGCGACTTCACTTTGACTTTTCACTTTCATGCATCGGAGGAGGAAATGGCAACCCACTCCAGTGTTCTTGCCTGGAGAATCCCAGGGACGGCGGAGCCTGGTGGGCTGCGGTCTATGGGGTCGCACAGAGTCGGACACGACTGAAGCGACTTAGCAGCAGCAGCAGCAGCAGCGCATGCTACAAAAGCAACTATTGAACGCAAACGGCACCATTTTCTTAAAAAAAAAGAGCCACCTTTTTATAATTGTCATTAGACGTTACAGATATTTTTTAGAAGCAGCATATTTTTTAAGACTAGAAAGAGCAAGATTGAAATCAGTATCTACGCAAAAGAACAATTTTATCAATATTATCATGGTTAGGAATCCGAGAGTTCTGGAATCTGAGACCTTTGATTTAAGTTGTATCTCCAGGGACTATCCTGGTGGCTCAGTGGTGGAGAGTCTGCCTGACTAAGCAGGAAACACAGATTCGATCCTCGGTCCTGGAGGATATTACATGCCCAAGGGCAATTGATTCTGTGCGCTAGAGCCAGGGAGCCACAACTACTGAGGCCTGCGTGCCCTAGAGCCCATGCTCCATAGCGAGAGAAGCCACTGCGATGAGAAGCCCACAGCACAGCAACTAGAGAGAACCCCCCACTCACTGCAGCTAGACAAAACCTCGTGCAGCAGCGAAGACCCAGCACAGCCAAAAATAAATAAATAAATAAAATCAGTAAAAGAAAATAATTGTATCTCCATCACTAACTAGCTGCCTGATGTTGGGTAAGTCATTTGGCGTCTATGTCTCATAAATGAGAATAACAATTAGTGTCTCCATCATCAGGACTAATGAAAACATTCATTCAAGTAACTCTCCCAGCAGTAATAAGTGTGCCATGATGCTCTCCATCCTTCAGAATGTGGCTTCTATGGGCAGGGACCTCACCTGTCTTATTTACTGCTGTCCTCAGTGATTGGTGCTCAATAAATACTTGCAAATGAATCTTCTTTGCTCTAACTCTCAACACCAAAATAAAGAAGAGGAAAGAGTTAAAGAAATTAGGGGCCAGTGCAGCTGGAGCCAGTTCTTGGTTGGCGGCCAGCACGAAAATCCAGGAGGAATGGGGTTTGGAGCTGTAGATCCACTTTGACTGCTGTTGGAACCGTGCAGCTGACAGGGTCTGGAAGAGAAGAGAGTGAAGTGTTTGCTAAATCCCACAGCACAGGCTTTTTTTTTTTTCTTTTTGAGCCTGAGAAGCAAAAGGCGAAACTGGATCATCTGGTTCAGTAACATAATCTTAAAATAAAATGAAAAATCTGGGAATTTCTCTGTGGGGGGAAAAAAAGAACAAGCGGATTCAAAGGAAAAAAAAGACAATAGAGGATTCAATCCCAACCATCTAAAAGCAAATATTGTTTTCCGGGATTTTCAGAGGTCATCTACAGAAAGAGAAAAAAATTACAAGGAGGAGGAATTAAACTGTGAAGATGTTTCAAATATGGGGACTCATATGCATCTTTAAAATATACCTATAGGAACTACTTACTCATACAGATAAACATGCTCAATTTTACACTGGTCCTCCCCTGCCTCATCTGCTGGACTCCTGCCAAGATGTGGCAGAATACTGACTGCAAAAATGGGTCCTGTTTTGTGAGAAGAAACAAAACTAAGCTAAACTCTGTTCCCAAGATAAGTGAATACTCACTTTGGAATATTCAGAGAAACAATATAAGACAGAAGTCATGTGGAAGATATAACAAAAACACCGTTTTGCATATTTGTTTAAAATAGACTTTTAAAAATATTTATTTATTTGGCTATGCCAAGTCTTAGTTGTGGCATGTGGGATCTAGTTGCCTGACCAGGGATTAAACCTAGGCCCCCTGCTTTGGGAGCAGAGTCTTAGCCACTGGGCCACCAGGGAATTCCTTTAAATAGACTTTTCATTTAGAATAGTTTTATATTTACAGAAAGCTTACCAAAATACATAGGTATCTAAGCAGTTGCCATATATATCCTGTACCTAGTATCCCCTGCTACGATCAAACATAAGTTTGATACATTTGTCAGGACCAATGAACCAATATTGACAGTTATTAACTGAAGCTCACACCTTACTCAGATGTCTTCAGTTTTTACCTAGTCCTTAGTCTGCTACAAGATTCCATCCAGAGTGCCACATCACATTTAGTCATCAAATCTGCTTAGGATCCATTAAACTGAGACAGTTTTAGGCTTTCCTTCATTTGGGTGACCTTGACACTTTGGAGAAATCTGGTCAGGTATTTTGTAAACGGTCCCTCAATTTGGGTTTGTCTGATGTTTTTCTTTTGACTTGATAGGAATTTCAGTTTGGAGGAGGAAGACAAGTGCCCTTCTTATCAGATCATATTAAGGGTACGTTATCAGCTTGACTTCAGTCTTCTGTCCTGTTACGCCCTTTTCATACTATGTCTTTGGACGAAAATCATCGAACCCAGTGTAGAGAGCTATGTTCTACCTCCTCAAGGGGACGGTGTCCACATACATCTTTTTAAAAGTTTCTAATGTATAGGTATTTGTCTCTTCTTTCCACTCATTTGTCTGCTCAGTCATTTATACTGCTATGGACTTGTATCAGTCTACCAGCACTGCCATAACAGTGACTGGCAGCTTAAAAAATAGAAATTCATTTTCTCACCATCCTGACGGCTGGAAGTCTAAGATCAGTAGGGTTGGTTCCTAATGAGACCTCTCTCCTTGGTTTGCAGATGGCTGCCTTCTCACTGCATGCTTATGGTGCACGTTCTGAGGGAGAAAGATTTTTGGTATCTCCTCCTCATAAAAGGGCACTAGTCCTTTTGGAAGAGGGCCCCATCTTTATGATCTCATTTAGGCTCATTTACTTCCTTAAAGGCCCTATTTCCAAATATAGTGTCATTGGGGATTAGGGCTTCAGCAAATAATTTTTCTTTGAGGGGCGGGGGGGGGGGACACAATTCAGGCCTCATACCTCAGGGCTCATAATGATTTACTTTACACCTCAAGTTATAATCCAATACTATATTACTTATTTTGCTTTTCAAGTAGCCTTTGGGAGCTCTTTCAGTTGATTCTTGCCTCCCCTTGATAAACTCCATCAGTTTGGTTTTTGAGTACTTCCTTATTTTCTTGCTATGAGATAGCCCAGGTTAATCTTGTCTATTACCTGCTCCCAGAATTAGCTGTTTCTCCAAAGACCCTAGTTCCTTCTGCTGGAGAATGGTATTAGAAACCCACATCTGGTACCTGGGTTTGCTTGTTGCTACTGGGTATTGTTGCCTTTGGGGCTTCTCACTTCTTTCAGTGCTTCCTTGTATTGACTTTTCAAATAATCTGATGGAATGCCTTGTCCCAAACCTAGAAAAGAGAAATAGATTGATAGAAAAAGTAAGTTCTGAGGAATCAGACATCCTGTGATTTACCCTGTTTTCACCACATACCTCCTGCAAGTAAATTCTTGCAAGTTACTTAACCCCATCAAATTTAGGTTTCCTTATTTTTATTTATTTACTTTCTTAAATATGTATTTATTTATTTGGCTGAGCTGGGTCTTAGTTGAGGTATATGGGATTGTTAGCTATAGCATGTGGGATCTAATTCCCTGATCAGGGATTGAACCCAGGCACCCTGCATTGGGAACGTGGAGTCTTAGCCACTGACCACCAGGGAAGTCCCTAGGTTTCCTTATTTTTAAAATGGAATATTTAAAAATATGATAAGGGAGTTCCCTGGTGCTTAGTGGTTAGGATTCCAGGCTTTCACTGCCTTGGCCTAGGTTCAATCCCTTATCAGGGAACAGAGATCCCACAAACCATGGGATCAAAATCATTAAATAATAATAATATGTTAAAAGAGATTATGTACATAAAGGACTAAACAAAACATAAAGCTCATGACCAATAAATATTAACAATTCCTTAGCATAAATAAATAGGCCCCCTATTATGTCTGCAATTTGGACTTCTGAGCAAGAGATAATTGCTTTGCCCAATATTTTTCTCCACGTGCAAAATCCAATGCAAGAATCAGTTGACTTATTTATAAAGATTCTCTCCTGTATCTCAAACTTGTTCTTCAGTCACTAAGTTGTGTCCAACTCTTTGCAACCCCATGAACTGCAGCATGCCAGGCTTTCCTGTCCTTCACTATCTCCCAGAGTTTCCTCAAACTCACTTCCATTAGATTAGATGCCATGCAACCATCTGTCTGTCACTTCCTTCTCCTCTTGCCCTCAATCTTTCCCAGCATCAGGGTCCTTTCCATTGAGTTAGTTGTTTGCATCAGGTGGCTAAAGTACTGGAGCTTCAGCTTCAGCATCAGTGCTTCCAATGAATATTTGGGGTTGATTTCCTCTAGGATGGACTGGTTTTCTCTCCTTGCTGTCCAAGGGACTATCAAGAGTTTTCTCCAGCACCACAGTTCAAAAGCATCAGTTCTTCAGCACTCAGCCTTCTTTATGGTCCATTAACCCATTTAGTCCTTACAAATCTGTATGATTTGCTGTTTGTATCTTCATTTTATGGACTTAAGCTTTTACAGTTGGGGAAACCCAGGCACAGAGATGGTAAGTAACTTGCCCACATACAGGTAAATGGCAAAGCTGAGCTATGGACCCAATATCTGGCTCCAGAATTCATGTTCTTAATACCTATTATTTCTACATGTATGAGCAGCACTGGTTTCTAAACAGAATCACAGTATGACTGAGCTGACAGCAATGATTATAGAGTTCAAGAGAGAAATGTTAACCATGTTTAAAGCTAATCTCTCTTCTCCCAAGAATGAGATGCAACTAAATGAGGCCACACTGTAACTAAGAGCTAAACAGCAATCTTAATATCACTATA
Organism: Tragelaphus eurycerus; assembly: GCA_935064755.1. Taxonomy (NCBI): domain Eukaryota; kingdom Metazoa; phylum Chordata; class Mammalia; order Artiodactyla; family Bovidae; genus Tragelaphus; species Tragelaphus eurycerus. Next base: position 244,400 of record CAKXYN010000361.1, read on the forward strand.
AAAAGAACTAAATTTTAGAGCCTTTCTCTCCCTGGGATTACCATTATTTACAGGATTTGGTATGAAAATATGTAGTGGCACAAGTTTTTCAAGGATTTTGTAGGAAATCACTCTAACATCTATTTTGAACAAGTCCTCCTTGCAAACCAGTAGAAAAATGGCTAAGCTTAATCCATTTGGTTTAGTTTTCTCCTTCCAGAAATGCTGCTTGGCATCTTTCTTTTTAACTTTATGAGAGTGTTTTAGCTTTCATCTGCTGGTTTTAATTTAACTTGTCATATTTCTATTTTTTTGTGCATGTGCCCAGAGGGCTTTGGGAAAAGGACACATTTTTTAATAAGTTGAAACAATAAAAGCCAGAAAGGTCAACTTTAGTCAATTAGTCACGTTTCAAGCAATCTAAGCAGAAGACAAGAAATTCACTTCCAACCTTCAGATTGTTCTCTCAAAGACTGCTAGCCCTGGAAACAGACTAGGGCACTGCTGCACAGAGAGATTGAAAGTGGTCAAGGCCATGGGCACAGATGACTCACCGTCATGGTAAGCAGTAGGCTTCCTTATGTAAGCTACACAGATGACAAAATGCACAGATGCCACGGGAGGCTTGTTTTACATGGGCACTAAAAGTTTTAACTTGATTCCATATCTTAGTTACAATCTGCTAGGATTGAATTTCTCTAAGTTAGGGACACTAAAGGACACCAAGCCATAAGGTCCCTTGTTTTCCAGATCTGGGTGAGCAGTGTAGCAACCACATCTGTTTTGTGGCTGCATCATGAATAGTCCATTATTCTTTGGTGGGTCATGTGGCTGTGTTCTTATTTGAAGGAAAATGATCTCCTAAAAGCTCTCCCCTGGGATTTTCCAGGAAAGTGCGGGGGGGGGGGGCCCCCCCCCCATTCTTCTCTCACCACACCCTATTAGTTCTGCTCCTGGCACTGTTCTAGTTAATTATATTCTCATCAGGTTGGCATCTCCTCACTAGAACATTAGCTCCAGGAAGGGAAGAACTATATCTCTTAAATTCACAACTATATCTCCAGGGCTGGCACTGTAAATAAGACACAGTTGGTGTTCATATCTGTTGATGGGATAAAAATAAGGAATAAGAAAATAACAAAGTTAGGTAGGACCAATGAAATTGAGTAGAATATAGTCCTCGCATGAGTGATATTGAAATCTGATTTGGATTTCGCAGTTAGCTGGGAAAATATGAAATATAGTTTCTATGGACAAATTCCTTCCCTTCCTTCCCTTCCTCCTTTCTTCCTTCTTTCCCTTCCTTCTATCCTCTGTGGCTCTTTTCTTCTTTTTCCCTTTTACCTGATTTGCAAAGTACTACAAGGAAATAAAGATGGTGATAAATGTGGGAGAGACCAACTCAAATTTGGGAACTTTGTAATGAAAAGTTCATCTAAATTGTTTGAGACTAAATCATTTTCTCACAAGAAAATCCCACACACTTTAATAGGATCACAGACACTAGAGGGCAGTCTAGACACCCTCATGACATCTTCCAACCTTGGAATAAACATAGCAATTTAGTCTAGGGTTTAAATCATGCTCAGATCACCAATCAGATGCTCCAGCCTTCACCTCCTCCCATAGGTGGAGGACTCCTTCATGACGTCCACACTTGTTTGTAGGAGATCTTTGGAGTCCTTTGTCCTCTTGCAAGGGCTGAATGAAGGGTATCAGGAGGCCACAGCTGCTGTCTGCCCCTGAAGCCCACAACTATTACTCTTGTCCTTGGTCCATGGAGATGCCTGTAGCACTATGTTCACAAAAGCCTCTCCTTACAAGTCCTGATGCAATGGGGTGAAGATTTGTGTCCAGCACTCCACCCCACCTCCAAATTCCCATGTTGGAATCCTAACCTCCAGTGTGATAGTGTTTGGAGGTGGGACCTTTGGGAGGTCATGAGAGCAAAGCCCCATGATGGAATCAGTGCCTTATCAAAGGAACCCCAGAGAACACTCTCAACCCTTTTCTGCCGTATGGGAATACAATAAGAAGTTGGCAGTCTGCAACCTGGAGAGGCCTCTTGGGAGAACTCAACTGCGCTGCCATCTTGATCTTGAACTTCTGGTCTTCTGAAGTGAGAGGAATAAATTTCTGTTTTTAATAAGCTGTCCAGTCCATGGCATTTACTTTCAGATACCTGAATGACTGAAGACACAAGTGAGGAGAATATTCACTTCTCATCTTAAGTGACTCTCTTTCCCTGGGACCAGAGTAGTGAGGCCCTGCAGCCCAACACCTCACTGAAATTTAATAATAGTAATAAAGCCAATCTAATATATTCCTTTGGCACTGGACTGAAACATAAGCTTTTGGGAAACTGGAATTCCCCATTGCAGATTCCAAATTTACAACTAAGATGTTGTGAATTTTTCCCCCTGGAAGTTTGCCTTAGTCGCTATGGCCAACCCATCAGATGTGTGTAGGTTTTTCAAGATTCTGGAGTGAACTGGCCCTAATTAAAATCTGTAAATCAAGATCCTTCATATAAACTCAACTCCCTGGGGTCTTTGACTCTCAGGAAGATTTATCCTCAGATGTCAGGGCTCTGGAAGAGCATCATTGGCCTCGTTTACCTTCCTTTTTTAGAGGAAGAATTGTTTTTATTTATTTTTATTTTTGTTTAAAGCAGAGTTGTATTTAAAAGGCTCATTCTAAAAAGAGATCAAGTCGGAGTCTGGTTTTGACTAGTGGGAATTTTCCTTCAGCTAAACCAACTGTTGACTGTGCTTGAACAGCTGCCAACACAGGGGCCATGGGCTGCAGCACTTTTAACTTAAAAGTGGCTAATAAAATCATGAAGGGAAATCATAAAAGAGAATTACAAACAAAATTATCAAAAAGAAAAAAAAAAAAAGATTTTACTATAATGAGATTCACCCTCCAGGGACCAGAAATAGGAAATCTGCAGACATAAGCTTATGCTAGCAGAGACACTTGACAGATTTAAGAGTTGTTTGCCCAATATAAGTTTAATTGACCAGTTTATACTAACAGGTAGTTTCTAATATTGCAGAAACACTGAGTCCAGTGGGCAAAAAACAAAAACAAATTAAAAAAAAAAAAAACCTTTGAGACCACCTCAATTACCACAAATACAAGAAGAGATTGAAAACCTATCTTCCGTTGGGTGCTTCATTTTTAAAGCTGATGGAATCTTCAAGAGCATATTATTTTTACCTGGGCTTATTTTGTCAATGGTTTAAATAACATTGAAATTGTGGTGTACTAATGAAATAATCAGGTATGGACTCTCTTGGTCCTTGATTTGGAGGCAAGATCATTTTTTTTGGGTGGGGGTGCTATTTTTTCAGTCATGCCACACAGCATAAGTTTCCCCAACCAGGAACTGAGCCCGTGCCCCCTGAAGTGGAAGCATCACAACTTAAACCACTGGACCACCAAGGAAGTCTCAGGATCACATGGGAACTACTCCAATCAGTAAGGATCACATTTTATCATATAAGGGAATAGATTTAAACATAGTGGGGAACAGTAATTGGTTATTAAGTAACGAATATATTTGATCTTCTGTTAAGAAGTATGGTTAATGTAATGGTTAAATGTATGTTAATGGTTAATGTATGGTTAATGTAATGGTTAAATGTTACAGCATCTCTATTTTAAAATATTTTGTACATGGCTACAACCCAGAGAGCATATTTTTTTTTCCTGTGGTACTCTTTACTTATTTATTTTTGGAAAGTTTGGGCCAAATCTGTTCCATCTTTGACTTTTGGGTTCTTTTCTTTTCTGTTTAGGGAAACAACTATTGTATACCTTTCTCAGCATTAGACATACACACACACTCACAGGCATGATAAACAATTACCAGACTTGCTTTTCTGACAAATAAATCAGTGTGTGTTTGTGAGCCCGGGGGGCTAGAAGACCTTTAAAATGTCAAACTTCTCATTCAGCATAAGACCTGTCATTGTCCATGTGTTTCTCTGACAATATCGCAGGTTTTACTGATTGGCATGGTTCCCATGTGTCAGAATAGTGAAATGTACAAGACACCAATTCAGGCCTATTCTGTCCCTGTAATTATTACCGTTTTTGGTTTTTATTTTTTTTTTTCCCCTAGCTTCTTGTGAGATTTTACTCTTTCCCAGGTTTTTGGTCTCCAAGGGTAGGTCAAAGAGCTTCAAGTTAGTTTGCTTTTCCTTCACTCTTTGAATACCAAACGGAAACAGTGACAGTCTATTTTCTTGGGTTCCAAAATCACAATAGATGGTGACTGCAGCCATGAAATTAAAAGACACTTGCTTCTTTGAAGAAAAGCTATGACAAACCTAGACAGCATATTAAAAAGCAGAGACATCACTTTGCCAACAAAGGTCCATATCATCAAAGCTATGGTTTTTCCAGTAGTCATATATGAATGTGAGAGTTGGACCATAAAGACGGCTGAGCGCCAAAGGATTGATGCTTTTGGACTGTGGTGTTGGAGAAGACTCTTCGGAGTCCCTTGGACAGCAAGGAGATAAAACCAGTCCATCCTAAAGGATATCAACCCTGAATATTCATTGGAAATACTGATGCTGAAGCTGAAGCTCCAATACTTTGGCCAACCTGATTCAAAGAGTCAACTCATTGGAAAAGACCCTGATGCTGGGAAAGACTGCAGGCAGAAAGAGAAGGGGACAACAGAGGATGAGATGGTTGGATGGCATCACCGATTCAACGGACGGGAGTTTGAGTAAACTCTGGGAGATAGTGAAGGACAGGGAATCGTGTGTGCTGCAGTCCATGGGGTTACAAAGAGTCAGATAGGACTGAGTGAGTGAACAACAACCAAACCCTTTGCTGTGACCTCTTATAAAAGTACAAAGCTGCTATCATGACTCGTGAGCCTATCCAAAGGGCCAGGCCAGAAGAGCTTAATACTTCAGAAAAGTGACTTCTCATTTTTGCCATAATTTTCAAAAATATGCCTATAGACTGAATAGCCTGAGGAATTGGTTTTAGCATCTGAGAGTCCTAGGTTCAAATCACACCAGTGGGGCTTCCCTGCTGGCTCAGTGGTAAAGAATCCACCTGCTGATGCAGGAGACATGGGTTCAATTCCTGGTCCAAGAAAATCCCGCATGCTGCACAGCAACTAAGCCCCTGCACCACAACTGTTGAGACTGTGCTCTGGAGCCTGGGAGTAGGTAACTTTTGAGGTCCACCTGCCCTCAGAGAAGGCAACGGCACCCCACTCCAGTACTCCTGCCTGGAAAATCCCATGGATGGAGGAGCCTGGTGGGCAGCAGTCCATGGGGTTGCCAAGAGTCAGAAACGACTGAGCAACTTCACTTTCACTTTTCACTTTCATGCATTGGGGAAGGAAATGGCAACCTACTCCAGTGTTCTTGCCTGGAGAATCCCAGGGACGGGGGAGCCTGGTGGGCTGCCGTCTATGGGGTCGCACAGAGTCGGACACGACTGAAGCGACTTAGCAGCAGCAGCAGCTACCTGCCCTAGGGCCCATGCTCTGCAATGAGAAGCCCAAGAACCACAACTAGAGAGTATCCCCTGCTCGCTGCAGTGAGAGAAAAGCTGGCACAGCAATGAAGCCCCAGCACAGCCAAAAATAAATAAATAAAAATTATTTTAAAAAATAACACCACTTACTTGCTCTATAAATTTTTATATGCTTGTAGCTCTCTGAACCTTAAGGCCCTCATCTGTACAGTGAAAAGTGACACTGTGCAAAATGTAAGCTTGTTGTATAAATCAATAGCAAGTGTGTTTTAGAAGAAAGGAACAAGTATATGAATCCAAATATGTGGCAATATAATATAATATATATAATATAATTGGCTGTATTGGCAATATAATGAAGTTGTGTATTGTCACCCTGCTTATTTAACTTATATGCAGAGTACATCATACGAAATGCCAGGCTGGATGAAGCACAAGCTGGAATCAAGATTGCCAGGAGAAATATCAATAACCTCAGATATGCAGATGACACCACCCTTATGGCAGAAAGAGAAGAATTAAAGAACCTCTTGATGAAAGGTGAAAGAGGAGAGTGAAAAAGTTGGCTTAAAACTCAACATTCAGAAAACTAAGATCATGGCATCTGGTCCCATCACTTCATGGCAAATAGATGGGAAACAATGGAAATAGTGACAGACTTTCTTTTGGGGGCTCCAAAATCACTGCACATGGTGACTGCAGCCATGAAAATAAAGGATGCTTGCTCCTTGGCAGAAAAGCTGTGACTAACCTAGACAGCATATTAAAAAGCAGAGATATTACTCTGCCAACAAAGGTCCATCTAGTCAAAGCTATGGTTTTTCCAGTGGTCATGTATGGATGTGAGTGTTGGACTATAAAGAAAGCTGAGCGCTGAAGAATTGATGCTTTTGAGCTGTGGTGCTGGAGAAGACTCTTGAGAGTCTCTTAGACTGCAAGGAAATCCAACCAGTCAATCCTAAAGGAAATCAGTCCTGAACATTCACTGGAGGACTGATGTTGAAGCTAAAACTCCAATACTTTGGCCACCTGATGCAAAGAACTGACTCATTGGAAAAGACCCTGATGCTGGGAAAGATTGAAGGTGGGAGGAGATGGGGGTGACAGAGGATGAGATGGTTGGATGGCATCACCAACTAGATGGATATGAGTTTGAATAAGCTCTGGGAGTTGGTGATGGGACAGGGAAGCCTGGCGTGCTTCAGTCCATGGTGTTGCAAAGAGTTGGACATGACTGAGTGACTGAACTGATGTGGCAATAAGTAGAATTTTCTTCCCTGACCTACCCATATCTTGAATTAAAAGATCAGGAACATGCTGGAAATATCAAAAATCAAGAAAGTAACGAAAGGGGATACCCTGGTCATATGCGGATTTATACAAATCATTTTATAATATTGAGCTACTTCTGTCTGAAGAATTGATGCTTTTTAATGGTGATATTGGAGAAGACTCTTGAGAGTCCCTTGGGCTGCAAGGAAATCCAACCAGTCAATTCTAAAGGAAATCAGTCCTGAATATTACTGGAAGGATTGATGATGAAGCTCCAATACTTTGGCCACCTGATGTGAAAAAGTGACCCATTAGAAAAGACCCTGATACTGGGAAAGATTGAAGGCAGAAGGAGAAGGGGACGAGAGATGATGAAATGGGTGGATGGATATCCATGCGTGGATGGATGGATATGCATCACCAACTCAATGAATATGAGCTTGAATAAGCTCTGGAGGTTGGTGATGGGACAGAGAGTCCTGGCGGGCTGCAGTCCATGGGGTCACAGAGTCGGACACAACTGAGCGATTGAACTTAACTGAACTTCTGTCCAGTAAGTTGGTTTGTGGACCAAGTGCATGTCTAAGATTATGCTGTTACTTTCTACCTACTCACGTGTTCCACTACCTTTGCCTCAACCTAAATCTTCCAAAGAGTCCGACAGGACTGAGCGACTAAACTGAACTGAACTGAACTGAATTGAAACCTTGCCTGCAATGTGATGAATTTGCAAATTTCAGCAGTCACAGGAAATGATGGAGTTGGGGCTATTTCCCAGCCTCACTGTCTTCCACAGCTCTTTTTCTGCCCATGTGTATATTGCATGTGAATTACTCATTGAAATTTACTCCAGGGAATATCACTTCTATTACCAATAGCAACCTGACCCAGAGTAGCAGACTTTGTATCCAACACAAATGGACTTTTGAACTGAGAAAAAAGTTTTCTACCCTCTACTCTTAAGTCCTTGTCTGGGAAAGGACTATTCAGTTAGTAAATAATCCAGATGTGATGATTTGCTAGGTAATCTTCTGATAGCTTATTAATTTTTAGCATTTTTACAGGGATGAGACAGGCAAAGAGGAAAACATAAAATTTAAATCAGTCTACCAAGTGTATTCTGATGTAAGACAAAGTCTAGCTTTTCAATGGGAGCACAGATTTTCTGTGGGTGGACTCCCACATCTGCTCCATTAGACTAGATCACTGCTGTGAATCACAGTTTATGATTCCAGCTTCTTGGGGATCCCAAACTAGTAACAGATTCAATAGGTCCAGAACCTAACTCACTATATTCCTCCCATTCTGTTCTCCTTGCCCCATTGCTACTGTCTGTGATTCTCCTCTTCTAGATTGATACCTGTAGACTCACCTTGGATTTATCCTTCACTTTCATTCTGCCATCAGTCTGCTGGCCCTTCTCCTGTTAATTAACATTGTGGGCTTCATTTCCCTTCCATCTGTTTATCATGTCGGAGCCCTCATCACTCTGCACATTTGGGCAACAGCCACTAGGCTTTCTCTTCCTTCTGACAATTGACCTCCTGCCCCAACACACACATCCTCCACTAAACTTCCAGAATCCCTGTAGAACCCACTACCTTTGCCTCAATAATTGCTCTTGTTATTAAGATCCTTTCTTAGGAGGTCCATCCCTTCCTTCCACTCCTCCTCAACCCACATTTTTATTCAAATCCCTTGCACAACCCTATCATCTCAGCCTCTGTGTCTTTAATACTTTGCCTCAATCACTGCGTCCACAATGTACAAAGCCATGCCTCCTATTCAAATTTCTGCTTAAATTACCAACGAATCTCATTAAAATGCCGTGGACCCTAGTCCCCTCTCTCCTCTCTAGTCTTCATTTTCATTTAAACCCAGCGGCATCCTGTTTAACACTTAATTGCTCTCTTTCCCGGTTAATTCTGTATCCCTGGAAGACTGCACTTTACGAAAAGGCTTCTGGTACCACGCTTCTCCTTTGCCTCTTCCCCCACTCATCTTTCACTCCCTCTCCCAAGCAGAAGACACAGAGATAAATAACACCCATGGATTGGAACTGACGTTTGAACTCCTGCAGATTCCCAGATTCCAACCTACACCCCCTGCGCCTGCTGTGGGTAAACTGTAAATTCCAACATTCCCAATTTTGCTAGTCCTCACCACAATTACACAAGGTCACAGAAATTTAGGACCAAGGCATGTAACCTGCTCCATGTGTCTCTGAGAAAGACCTAAATAAAATCTCTAGGATTGCTTTATTAGTTACCTCTGCAGGGAAGTGGAGGTGGGGGAGGAGAGGATTATTGGATTTAAACTTTTATTCGGATCTTTAGGCTGCAGAGGTAATGCCAAGATCTCGGCTTTGTCTGGCCTCTTCCCTCGTGGTGGGGTACGCTTTCACATCCTTCCATTTGTGAGAAACCAGAGCAAACCCTCACCCGATGCTAAGCAGAGGCGGGCCGAGCGGCTTTTGGGGCAGGGCGGGGGGGATTGCTTCCAAAGCCAATGGCTTGAATTGGCAAGCGGGAGGCTCAGATAGTTCTTAAGATGCAATTGCAGTAGAAAGCCAACCCACTGAAACAGGCGCCTGGCGCCGGCCGCCCGCGGGGGCGAGGACTGTCGGTGAGTTACCGGCTCCGGCCCGCAGTGTGCGGGCCGGCCACTAGGAGGCGCCCCGAGCGCACCGGGGCCCCCTCCCGCCTCCAGAGGAGGGCTCGCATCCCCTCCGCCAGCCCCCAGCCGCGGGATCCGGCGGCCAGCAGACCGCAGGGGACACGCGGAGGAGCGCCCGGGGCTGTCACCGCGGACGCGTCGCGCGCATCGACCCGGGACCGGGGCTCCCTGGACCGCCCGCCGCTTCCCAGCCGGGGTCCTCGGCTCGCACTGCCCGGTGAGCACCACCCGGCCGGAGGGCGATGTCTGCCCGGCCCCGCCGCGGTCCCCGGGTCAGCCGGGCACCGCCGCTCGCGCCCCTCTGCTGCTTCTCGGCCGCTCTGGGGATGCTGTGGTCCCCCGCCTCGCAGGCGTTCAACTTGGACGTGGACAAGCTCACGGTGTACAGCGGACCCGAAGGCAGCTACTTCGGCTACGCGGTGGACTTCCACATACCTGCCGCCCGCACGTAAGTCGCCCCAGGTGCGGGGCCCTGCCCCTCTGCCGGGGGACCCAGGCCTGTCCCCGCAGCCTGCTGGCAGGCGATCCCGAGGGTCCATCCCGCTGCCCACTTGGGGTCCCGTCCGGTTCCCCGCCACCAGCCTCTACCCTCCCGTCCCACGCTGGATGTCCTTGTGAACTTTGAACCAGGGACATGTCACTTGCCTCGGATCTGAAAGTCCTGGGGAGCTCCAGGGACAAAGACTGGAGCATCGTACAAAGGGGAAACACAGGACCGAACAGACTCAAGCCAGTTAAAACAAGGACCACAACACGGTCTGTTTATACAGAGCCTGTAACAATTAAGCGTCTGGGCTCAAGTGCTGTCTGCTATAAGCAGCTGGGCTCTGTCCTTTGCTAATTCTCACTGCCCCAACCCCCCCCCCCCCGGCCCCCCGCAATCTCTCAACTCACTGTATACATAGCTCCACCTAGAGAAGAATTAGGAATATTTGCACCCTCTTCCAAACCAGGTTTCAGACGCCCGTAGGTTTCCAAGAGGAAATCTAGTTTGACAGTCTGTCTCCATCATAAGTACGTTTCCGATTCCAAGGAGTGATTTTGTCCAATCTCTTCTCAGGGCGAGTGTCTTGGTGGGGGCGCCCAAAGCCAACACCAGCCAGCCAGACATCGTGGAAGGGGGAGCAGTCTACTACTGTCCTTGGCCCGCCGAGGGGTCTGCGCAGTGCAGGCAGATACCATTTGACAACACCAGTAAGTGATATCTGTCATTCTCAACTGTTGGTTCTGGTTTCAAAGTGCCAGAGCCCTCCAGGAGTCAAGTCCCCACTTTGTAGAATTTGGCCTGTCTGATGGGTCGGTGTTGTGGGCGGTGCAGGTTCGGAGAGAAATGAGCTTTTTAAAGACCAAGTGAAGGGGAGGAAGATGTTAAATGCACTCCAGAGAGGGAACAGTATTTTGAGCTTGGGTATTTGAATGCACCCTGGTCACTGCAGTTTCCTTACTATTCTGAGATAAGGGTGTTCTGGGTGAGTGGATGGTTTGGAGAACACAGATGTTACTCCCTAATCTTGATTCTGGAGAAAATTTGGTTGTTTCCCAAGAATAAATCTGGAGAAAGACATAGCCTTAGAATTTCCAGTGCCCAAACTCGGGAGGCAAGAGTCAGCTGCTGCAGACCCAGACATCAGTCCATGTTGCTATTTAATTCTTTACAGAAAGAAAGCATTTTCTTTCAAAATATTGGACACTGGATGCAAACTAGTACAGGCAGAGTGTGGATGGATTACATTCATTTTCAAAATCCCTAGACAGATGTTTCTTATTTAATTAAAGGGAAAATACATTTTAAACAATTCAGGCTGGTTATGTTTCCTCTGGTGTTTTCTCCTTGGGTCTTGAGAAAATAATCTAAACGTAATGCTTTCAAAAACATTAACGCTGAATGTTTTAATTTGTACCTCCAAACCTATGAATTCAAAAGGTATAGTTATCGGAAAGCAAATATCTCGTTTCAGAAAAATGTGAACATGTCAACTCAATGTTCTTTGATGAACAATCAATTAAAATACCTTTTGCACTGTGGAACTATTTTATGACATCATTCTTCATTATTGTTATATTAATATATATTTAGAATTTATGTAGAATGTCAGTTTTCACAGAATTTTGATGAAATTGGATGGATATTTACCTGTTACTTTAACTCATTTACATTTTTTATTTTAAAGGGGAAGATAATTTCCATTCTAAGAATGTGGAAATTATGTCACAGAGAAAAGTCCTATGCAAGCATTACCTTGAAATATGACCAAATTAGGAGCTATTTAATAAATGCACTTTAAAATTATGTTTCTAATATATGTCTATATATGGTCACAGTAGCTCTTTTACCATTTAATTAAATAGTTCAGTTATTTCATACCACTTTTCATAAGCTTTTACTTTAAAGTTTAACTATTAGAAACTGGAAAAATTAAACCACTTGATATTAATTTGTGAAAGAAATATTTCAGTTAGTGGTAAATCAGGACTTTAGATGCTTCTAAATACTGACCTCTAGCTTAATTTTAAAATAAATTTCCTGAATCATAAAAATTAAGCATAAAATTAATGGTATTTTACTAATCCATATCAAAAATTTTATTTTTAAAGTATTTTAAGTGTAAGCATTGATAAATAAAAACATAAATTTTTGGCATTATTTGAATTTAAACTTAGTGTTAGCATTTGGAGACATGCGATGTGTTTTTACCAAGAATCAATCTATAGTCATGGACATGAATTTAATAACTTTCTAGAATATTCCCATAACATGTCAACATATCAAATCAGGATCTGGTTAATACATTTTTCCTTTGATAAAGGAAGAATCAATGTCTGTTCAGGTAAGTCACACCTGAAGACCTAAATATTAATCCCAGATGTCACAGATGAACAGATGAAAACCAGAGTATACAGACATGAGTATGAATTTTTAAAAACTGACCACTCCCATCCCCAAAGTTCTGATGTTACATGACAGTAGGTAACATTTTCCAAAAGCTCATTCTAAAGTAACTGTTGGATCTTCAAATTCAGTTTCCCACAGAAAACTAATGTTGAAAGATTGTGCTTTGATTTCAGAATAACCCACAGGAATGCACTTAACCCTTACCCTAGCTGAATTGTATTTGCAATGAAAGAATAGGGGACAGTCTAGTACGATTCTGGCAATTAAATCAATAGGAAAATAGTAAGAGTGTTGAGAAAAGATCAGCATTCCTTGAAGACAGGGGGTAGATGGCACCTTCTGGGCAGGTTCTCAGGAAGACATCTGAACATCTCAAAAGGCTTTTGAGATTAATGTTGTTAGTTCTACATCATGTCTTATTTTACTTCTAAATGGATGGAGGTGTTTTTTTTTTTTTTTTTTTCTTGAGAGATGCATGCATCCTACTATCTTATATTCGCAACCATAATCGCTGCAATTTGAGAATTTGTTAGTGGAACAAAGTGAGGGAAAGAAACAGGGAGGTAGATAAGTGTTTCTGAAATATTTGAGCAAGAAATAAAAAAATAGCAAGGCAGAGGAGGCCACACAACATTAGTAAGAAATGAATGGTCTGTGATGGAATGCACAAAGCAGTGACCTGTGAAAGCCTATGGGAGTTTCCAAGAGCGAAGATTAAGAATGATGGAGAAAAGGAAGTTCCTTGTGTTAGCCATCAGAGGGTACTGTGGGCCCAGGAACCTTGGCTGCTCCTGGGAATGGCCTGAGAATGGGTGGGGGAAGAGGAATCAGAGGATCGTGGCTCAGGGGTTTGCTACTGAGTGGGAGCCAGTACACTACACATCATTTCTACCAGTGACTTTATCCATGAACCCTAAGACGGTGGAACTGCCAGTGAATGCCATTTGCTGCAAAACTGTGAGAGGGAGGGACAGCAGGAGCCCATAGAGCTGTTTCTAGTCCGAGTGTCAGTTTTGTGGACAGAATATGATCTTAGAACCAAAGATAGAAGGCAGAAATAGGCATTCTGACTCTGGGTGTTGCAGTCAGCATTACCAGATGCATTGCATTTATTCATCACCTACTATGTACCCATCACTTATCCACACTATTTCTAATCCATACAATGAAACAACCATGTAAATCCTGTTTCATGGGTAAGGAGGCAGACATCAAAGGTGTTAAAAGATATATCCAAGATCACACAATGGTAAACAGTAGATGCAGGACTGGTCCTAACAGACTGCGAATTCAAGGTCAGATCTTGTGGAGCTGAGGCACTGCTCATCTTCCTCCCCCTCCCCCCACTTTCCCACCCGAAGTTACCTTCACACATTCCAGTTAAAGTGATCCTCCAGAGAAGATCTGAAAGGTGAAATAGTTTGGGTACAGGGTTATGGAAGCCAGAGGTCATAGAGGTAGCTATTGTCAAGGTGGAAATGATGGCTTGTGAAATAGATGTCCCCTCAGATTCCCCATGCACTGTCTCCTGGCTTACTCTCTGGCCATGAGCAGCAGTGTGCACATCTAGCGTGCACCAACCCCCTCCCTGCCCAGAGGAAGAAAATTCCTCTACTTGACAAAGTAGTAGCTCCAAGTGCTGGACACCTACAAACTGACATGTACGTAATAGTGTATGGTACGTCAGACATCAATAAATATCACATTGCAAATATTCCTTTGTACAGAGAATCCTGTCTCTGTCTTCCACCCTGTCTGCTTTTACTATTACATCTGAATTCAAGACATTCTGAGTAAATTTGACCTTTTAATGATGTAGTTTCAACTTGTTCAGGCCCCTGGGGTGTCTACAAATTAATATTCGCTGTGGTAACCTACTAAACTCTCTCAGCCTAGACACTGGAGGAGACTGGCCTATAATTTAGTCCCTGAATCTGGTTGTGATCTTGAACTTTAGTTTATTTAAGGTCAACTGCCTGTTTTTTTGTAAAGTCTGCCTTTGAGTTTGAAATTTTTTTCATTAAATAGTCATTGATTTTATTTGTACTTTATCCTGTAACTGGGATTAAAAAAAAAATTACTTCTCATCATAAATGCAAAAACAGAGGAAGCTGGGAATTGCCTAACACTTCAAATGCATGAATACTATTAAAATCTGTGGTCCTTTCAAGTATGGAAAAAGGAAACTTTCGGGAAGCATATGGTGGTGGGGGAGGTGCAAAGTGCAAAGAGTAGATAATTTTCCTGCTCTGTGCAAAATCAAGTGGCTCCAAAAATCCCCTTCTCTCTTCTCCCTTCTGTCTTTCCCCCTTACTTCACTAGAATAAAATTCCCCCACCCCCAAATTGATTTCTTTCCTTTTGGTCCTAAACTGTGCCCCACGTCTTAAATGTAAAACATCGCATCTGCCAAATTCATGCCTTTCCTTTCTAAATCTATTCCAAGGTTCATTGTTTTTCTACTTCCTACATTTTCCAAACCCGTGTGTGGATTACAGAAAAAACCCTGAATCACAGCTCCCCAGCTAGAAGAGGGGTGAATGAAACAGATTCTCCATCTTTGCAGTGATAAGAAGGCAAATTGCAACAATGGTAACAAAAGCATAGAACACAAATATTTGATTGTTTTAAATACTCAAATGAAACATTTTGAGGAGAAAGATAATAGCATGAGCTAATAAGTGATCATCATCACAGCATTAGTAATACAGCTGGGAATGCTCCCAGTTAGAGACCCACTTAAAGAAGAAACAAGAGGAAGTGGGAGGTACCGTTGAGGTGTGGGAGTCATCTGAGAAAGACTACCAGAATTTGCCTGACCTTAATTTAGCATCTTTATATATATATATTTAAAGCTTAAAATGGAAGACAATTTGGTTAGGATATTTCAAAGCTCTAGGAAGCTAAGATTTTTGTCAGAATTGTGTTGTAGCTTGGAGACCGGAAGCCTTTGTTGGAGGGGGCAGGCAGGAGTCTGTTTTATTTTGTGCCGAGGGAGCCACAATAAGAAGCAGCTTAAAGCATCTGGTGCTGTGATGGGTACAGGGTTGTATTTTGATAGTATTGGGTGTGCCCTTTTTCTCATGTGAGGGTTGGGAAACATATTGGTCACATAAGCCTTGCTTTTCTAACTTCCTCAGAAAGAAATCAGTTTTTGTTCAGTATCAAAGCAGAGGCAAATGGAGGGCACAGCTACCTCCAGTAAATGACAGAGGAAATAACAGAAATGTGATAGAACTCAGATAGCAGAAATCTGGACTCTGGTGAATTCAATTGAAAGTGGGAAGAAAAGGTGGAAGCTCAGTGATAATCTGCACCTTTGAGAATTAATAATTGCCAGAGTTAGTGTTTCACTACTTGTACACTTATATATACATACACATACATGAACATACATACACACATGCATACACATACATATGCACACACACACACACACACACACACACACACACACACACACACTCTTTAGGGCAGAAAGCTTACTCTGCCAAGTACTTCTCTTACTGAGTCATCAGGGGTAATTAAACTGGAAGGCTTACTTACTCTAGAAGCAATTCATGATGGCTCTCAAACTGATGGGCTGGCCTGACAGAGGCAACCAGCATCCCTCAGCTTCGCCCAGTTGATTCAGACTTTCATGTGACAAAATGCAATAGCTCTCGAGTCCTGATATGAGCCGGGAGGAGGCAGTGGTCCCTACAACACACAGCCCTGGAGGAAGCAATTATAAAAAAGGAAGCCCTTGAAACTCCAACCAGAAATGGGAAACAGATCTGCTCTATGGCTAGTTGAGTAGAATGAGCATTAGGCGCCTGTTGCTTAATCTGCAAAATTCTTTCAAGAAGCTGGAAGTGTGTGTGATGGAAGAGGCTTCCAGGCTCTTGGCAGGAAGAACCCGCACAGCAGCTGTAGCATTCTGGGAGAAATGTAGGAAATTGTCTTGAAATTGTTTTGAAAGCAAGAAAAACAAACTGGCACATTGAAGCCAGCTGTTGAGATGTGGGCATTCAAACTTTACCTGTTGTGTGTAGAGTACTGTATCTGTGAGTTGTGTTGATGGAAAGAGTTGCCAACATTCCTGACAAGCTGAGCTCAGCAGTGCCCTGAAGGACACCATCCAGAGACACAAGCATGGATTTTTGAGGAAGAGAGATAAAAGACTAATTATAAATCTTATTAAAAGTGCTCCCTTTAAAAATATTTCATTTTCAAAATTCAGTTGAAATACATCTTCAGAAAACATATTAGTGTATCAATCAAGGTGTACCTGTATAATGAAACACTAAAATAGATTAAAAGTAGTTTTGATTCTGGGTTAAGTTATATGAGGATTTGAGGTAGAAAAGCAAATTGTGATGCACAGATAGGCACTGAACACTTGATTATTTTTTTTTTTACTTTTATTTTTTTTTTTTATTATTTTGCTTAACTTTACAATATTGTATTGCTTTTACTATACATCAAGATGGATCCGCCACCAGTATACACGTGTTCCCCATCCTGAACCCTCCTCCCTCCCCACTTCCCACACCATCCCTCCAGGTCATCCCAGTGCTCTAGTCCCAGGCATCTGTTATAGGGCATCATACCTGGACTGATTCGTTTCAGATATGATATTATACATATTTCAATGCTATTCTCCCCAATCATCCCACCCTCTCCCGGTCCCAGAGTCCAAAAGTCTGTTCTATACATCAGTGTCTCTTTTGCTGTCTCGTAAATAGGGTTATTTTTACCATCTTTCTAAATTCCATATATATGTGTTAGTATACTGTATTTGTGTTTTTGTTTCTGGCTTACTTCACTCTGTATAATAGGCTCCAGTTCCATCCACCTCCTTAGAACTGATTCAAATGTATTCTTTTTAATGGCTGAGTAATACTCCATTGTGTATATGTACCACAGCTTGCTTATCCATTCATCTGTGGATGGACATCTAGGTTGCTTCCACATCCTGGCTATTGTAAACAGTGCTGCTATGAACATTGGGGTACACGTGTCTCTTTCAATTCTGGATTTCTCAGTGTGGATGCCCAGCAGTGGGATTGCTGGATCGTAAGGCATACAAAAAACCTCGAATAGCCAAAGCTATCTTGAGAAAGAAGAACGGAACTGGAGGAATCAACCTGCCTGACTTCAGGCTCTACTATAAAGCTACAGTCATCAAGACAGTATGGTACTGGCACAAAGACAGAAATATAGATCAATGGAACAAAATAGAAAGTCCAGAGATAAATCCAGGCACATATGGTCACCTTATCTTTGACAAAGGAGGCAAGAATATACAATGGATTAAAGACAATCTTTTTAACAAGTGGTGCTGGGAAAACTGGTTGAACACTTGTAAAAGAATGAAACTAGAACACTTTCTAACACCATACACAAAAATAAACTCAAAATGGATTAAAGAGCTAAATGTAAGACCAGAAACCATAAAACTCCTAGAGGAAAACATAGGCAAAACACTCTCTGACTTACATCACAGCAGGATCCTCTATGACCCACCTCCCAGAATATCGGAAATAAAATCAAAAATGAACAAATGGGACCTAATCAAACTTAAAAGCTTCTGCACAACAAAGGAAACTATAGGCAAGCTGAAAAGACAGCCTTCAGAATGGGAGAAAATAATAGCAAATGAAGCAACAGACAAACAACTAATCTCAAAAATATACAAGCAACTTCTACAGCTCAATTCCAGAAAAATAAACGACCCAATCAAAAAATGGGCCAAAGAACTAAATAGACATTTCTCCAAAGAAGACATACAGATGGCTAACAAACACATGAAAAGATGCTCAACATCACTCATTATCAGAGAAATGCAAATCAAAACCACTATGAGGTACCATTTCACGCCAGTCAGGATGGCTGCGATCCAAAAGACCACAAGCAATAAATGCTGGAGAGGGTGCGGAGAGAAGGGAACCCTCTTACACTGTTGGTGGGAATGCAAACTAGTACAGCCACTATGGAGAACAGTATGGAGATTCCTCAAAAAACTGGGAATAGAGGCACTGAACACTTTAAACACTGGTGTTGCTCTGTTAGGGACCTCAGCCAGGCAACTCTCAGACTAGTTGAAAAGGAACAGGGCTTAACCCCAGCCCTGCAGAAAGGCCAGCTCCTGGATCTCTGAGATTTGAACTCAAAGGTTTGCAAGTTGAGAAACTCTTCTAGGTCCACAAATACTGGTGAAAGTGATCACTTACCCTTTTAATTGTTTTAGTAAAAGTAAAGCATAGCTTACAAAAATAAGTCTTTGCAAAAATAGTTGGGCTTCTCCAGTGGCTCATCCACCTACAGTGCAGGAGATGTGGGAGACATGGGTTCGATCCCTGCGTCAGGAGGGTTCCCTGGAGGAGGATATGGCAACACACTCCAGTATTCTTGCCTGGAGAATCCCATGAACAGAGAAGCCTGGAAGGCTACAGTCCATAGGGTTGAAAAGAGTCAGACACAACTGAGTGACCGAGCACACACACATAGAAGTGGTTGCCAGGCACGAGACGCGAGGAGGGGTCGTCTCCAAAGGGGAAGATGGAAGGAATTTGGGGAGCTAATGGAACTTCCTATGTCTTGATTGTGATGGTGGTCCATAACTATATGTATGTATCAAAAGTTGTTGAACTGGGAATTTTGCCGGTGGTCCAGTGGTTAAGAATCCATCTGCCAATGCAGAGGACATGGGTTAATCCCTGGTCTAGGGATATCCCACATGCCTCAGGGAAGCTACGTCTGTGTGCCACGACTATCAAGTCTGCACCCTAGAGCCTGTGTGCTGCAAGAAGAGAAGCCACCACAACGAAGAGCAGTCCTTGCTGGAGACAACTAGAGAAAGCCCACATATAGCAATGAAGACCCAGCGCAACCAAAAATAAATAAATGAATACAAAGAAACAAGATTGTTAAAAGAAAAAAGTCATTGAACTGTACATCTCTAAGAATGAATTTTACTGCATGTAAATGAAACCAAAAAGAGAGAAAGAAAACATTATGGAGTATGCTAGAGAGTTATATATTTGATACAATATTAAAGCTGGTTGTATGGCCATTGCTATGATCATATGAGTTTAAACTGTTAGACTACAGGAAGGTCTGATATGATAATAGCTGAAAGTATAAGGACACATCCCTGATAGGCTAAGTAAGTCACCTTACTGCCCCCAAACAGGGGAAAAGAGTATGTCAGCTCATCACGTAGGACCCTCTTTACCATTCTTTAAATAAAGAATACTATGACCAGAATGCGTGTGGCAACACACCCATGTGAATGGAAACATGCTGAATCAGAATAAATCTTTGCAACAAAGCATCATATTTGGTAATTCTCATGTCGTTGCTGAAATTCAGGCATGGGATCTCCCATTGATCACTGAACTAAGGAACTCTCACTTCAGACACATTATTGTAGTGACCACAATTCATGTAACTGCATTGCAGGGCATTAACTTATTCGCATTACATCAATTTTATTCTTAAGCTCTGATGTTTGACATATGGACACAGATCTGTGTGTGATATTGCAAAATTCTCTATATCAATCAGCCCTGATTTCAGGACAGGTGGAAATGAGAGAAAAGGACACACACCATTGCAACAGGAATAGGTTTCTTTGAGAACTCTACACAGTCCACGTTACTCACATCATCTCACTCCAGGTGGAGCAGGTCAGAGCTAACTCTGCATCCAACCTGCCCAAGTTATGGCTCCTTCTAGTCTCTTGTCATTCCCCATGATTTGCCCACATTTCTCTGTCACAATCCACCCCTGCCTCCACATGGCTTCCATAGTACATCATGGCAAAACTTACCTCTTAAGCATGTATTACATACACCCATGTCATACTCACTCTGAGCCTGTGTCCTGGTTCCTCTCTCGTAACCACCCAGAACATTTTATTTTCCAGCAATGATTCTCTGGTATTTTTCTGGCTTCTCTCTTCCTAAAATTCCTGATGGAATATGTGTTTCAGAAATTAATTCTAAAGTTTCTGCAGATCCTAAAATCCTAAAAAAACAAAGGGGCATAACTAAAAAAATAACATTTTCAAACATCCTAAATGTGGATGTATATCCTATAAATGATGCTATAAATCACATAGTTGGGTATTATAGAACCTTAAAAATGAAGCCCACTGAGAATCAAGATTAAAATGAGGAAATACTTTTGTTTTAATGTTAAGTGAAAAAAATTTCAAAATTGTGTCTACAGCCTGTGGAAGAGCACAAGAGGAGGAGGGCAATGAGAGGCTATTGGGAAATATAATTAAAACTGTTACTTTCTTCTTTTCCTAGTGCATTTATTACTTATTTTTAAAAACCATGAGCAGGTATTCATTTATGATCAGGAAAAATAATAATAACACAAAACATGCAAAGATTTCTAAACAAAATCATTGAGTTCATTGAAGTATTATGAAGATTAACAGTGGGAGACCATGACTCAGGCTTTGTGTTGACTGAAAGCAGTCTTAGTGGTTTCCTCTTTTGTCTTGGGTATACATAATAGAGTAGTTTATAAATGTACTTATTTACGTATAACTGCTTATGTTTCAAAATACTGATGATCAAGGATATTTTCAATGCCAATTGTGTGTGTAAAAATAAGACGCTATTTATCACCTGTTTCTATTCTAGATTCTACATCAATAGAAACATAATCTTAGTGGTCTAACAGTTTCTAGAGACTTTTATTTATTTATTTATTTGGCCGTTCTGAGTCTTAGTTGTGGCATGTGGGGTCTTAGTTGAGGCATGCAAACTTTTAGCTGCAGTATGTGGGGGTCTAGTTCCCTGACCAGGGATTGAACCTGGGTTCCCTGCATTGGAGAACATGAAGTATTAACTTCTGGACCACCAGAGAAGTCCCGAGACTTTTAGAATAAAGAGAGCTGTTAGCAGGGGCCAAACTGTCTTCCAGAGTCTTCTGGAAACACCCTCACAGACACATCCAGAAATCAGGTTTAGTCAAGTACCCAGACGTCTCACGATCCAGTGAGGTTGACACATAAAATTAACCAGCACATCTTCTTTGTGACTCACAATATGTATTCTCCTAGAAAAGGCACTGAGAATTTGTGAACTAAAGCAACCCACTGGACTCGTAGAGTAGAATTTTTATTTTTGACAGTCATTATTTCTCCTCACATCTCTTAAGCCAAAGAATGCCCAGGGATTACTCTAGTATCAAATAACTCCAGATCTCTTGGTATAAACCAGCCAAGGTTTATTGCTTGTTCACACTGTCTGGTTAATATGAGCTGGAGAGGAGCCTCTGATTATACAAGTGACCTAAAGACCTGGGCTGATGGAGATTCCTGATTGACACGTGCTTTCAAGGTCACTCTAACTGGGAAGACTTATGGCAAATTGCACCTCGTCTAGTAAAGCTTCCACGTGGAATTGACATTTACTGCTTCTCCTCGTGTTTAGTGGCCAGACTACTCCTAGGAAGCTGGCCATGCCATCTTATTTGAATATCTAATTATTTAAATATTTGATTATCTTTGTGTTAGATTGGTGTGTTTATTCACACCTGTCAAAGTTGTTTATACAAAATTCTTAAAAGAATACTAGAAATTAAATGGTATAGAATTTAATCTTTGCAAATGTTATTAAAACAGTTTTCTTCTACTTTTTTTTTTTTTTTTTTGGCATGCTGCTGGCAGTATCTTAGTCCCCTGACCAGGGATTGAACCTAGGACCCAGAAGTGAAAGCATCAAGTCCTCACCACTGGATTGCCAGAGAACTCCCTAAAGTTGATTTCTTTTTTTCTCTTTTTTTGTTGGCTGCACCTTGCAGCCTGCAGAACTCCCCCAACCAGGGATCAAACCCATGCCCCCTGCAGTGGAAGCATAGAGTCGTAAGCACTGAACCACCGGGGAAATCCTAATATTCTTCTGTACTCTTTTCAGAGTAATGGACATACTCTGTAGGACATATTTTTTGGAGGCTCTGAAATAAAATAGTTCTTTGGGGCTACAGTTCTAATCCTCGTGTTTGTGGTAAGGAGCAGACAAGACACATGGCAAAGAAACAAAGGTGTTCCTGTCAATAGATGCAAAGATAATGGGTGAAATGCATACTGACAAATTCTCAACTTGTTCCACCTGGTGTCTAGTCTCTGGCACAGATACTGACTAGGGAGACTGGATACCCTTCATCCTTTAAGTCAGGCTCTTTGGGTGACATATTAAATCAGAATGTCTTTTTCCCTCAAAGCACCCTTTGTTTTACTTTAATTCATTTTTACTTATACAATGCAGTTGACCCTTGAACAACAGGGATTTGATCTATGCCAATGCCAAAAAATGCTCAAACTACTGCACAATTGCACTCATCTCACATGCTAGTAAAGTAATGCTCAAAATTCTCCAAGCCATGCTTCAACAATACGTGAACTGTGAACTTCCTAATGTTCAAGCTGGTTTTAGAAAAGGCAGAGGAACCAGAGATCAAATTGCCAACATCCACTGGATCATCGAAAGAGAGTTCCAGAAAAACATCTATTTCTGCTTTATTGACTATGCCAAAGCCTTTGGCTGTGTGGATCACAATAAACTGTGGAAAATTCTGAAAGAGATGGGAATACCAGACCACCTGACCTGCCTCTTGAGAAGTCTGTATGCAGGTCAGGAAGCAACAGTTAGAACTGGACATGGAACAACAGACTGGTTCCAAATGGGAAAAGGAGTTCGTTGAGGCTGTATATTGTCACCCTGCTTATTTAACTTATATGCAGAGTACATCATGAGAAACGCTGGACTGGAAGAAAACAAGCTGGAATCAAGATTGCCAGGAGAAATATCAATAACCTCAGATATGCAGTTGACACCACCCTTATGGCAGAAAGTGAAGAGGAACTAAAAAGCCTCTTGATGAAAGTGAAAGAGGAGAGTGAAAAAGTTGGCTTAAAGCTCAACATTCAGAAAATGAAGATCATGGCATCTGGTCCCATCACTTCATGGGAAATAGATGGGGAAACAGTGGAAACAGTGTCAGACTTTATTTTGGGGGCTCCAAAATCACTGCAGATGGTGAGGCAGCCATGAAATTAGAAGATGCTTACTCCTTAGAAGGAAAGTTATGACCAACCTAGATAGCATATTCAAAAGCAGAGACATTACTTTGCCAACAAAGGTCCATCTAGTCAAGGCTATGGTTTTTCCAGTGGTCATGTATGGATGTGAGAGCTGGACTGTGAAGAAGGCTGAGCGCCAAAAAATTGATGCTTTTGAACTGTGGTGTTGGAGAAGACTCTTGAGAGTCCCTTGGACTGCAAGGAGATCCAACCAGTCCATTCTGAAAGAGATCAGCCCTGGGATTTCTTTGGAAGGAATGATGCTAATGTTGAAACTCCAGTACTTTGGCCACCTCATGCGAAGAGTTGACTCATTGGGAAAAACTCTGATGCTGGGAGGGATTGGGGGCAGGAGGAGAAGGGGACGACAGAGGATGAGATGGCTGGATGGCATCACTGACTCAATGGACGTGAGTCTGAGTGAACTCCGGGAGTTGGTGATGGACAGGGAGGCCTGGCGTGCTGTGATTCATGGGGTCACAAAGAGTCAAACATGACTGAGCGACTGAACTGAACTGAACTGAATCCACTTAGGACAGGACTTAGTGACTGAACAACAAATCCACTTAGGAGGACTTTTTTTTTAAGTAAATAACCACATTATTACGTGGCTTCCCTGGTGGCTCAGATGGTAGAGAATCTACGTGCAATGTGGGAGACCTATGTTTGATCCCTGAGTTGGGAAGATCCCCTGGAAAAGGGAATGGCTACTCACTCCAGTATTCTGGCCTGGAGAGTTCCCTGGACAGGGGAGCCTGGTGAGCTACAATCCATGGTGTTGCAAAGAGTCAAACATGACTGAGCACCTAACACACATTATTACAGGATCCTCAGATGGTTGAGTCTGCAGATGCAGAACCTCATTATGGAAGCAGACTATCTGCCTCCATAAGGGCATCTGGAAAGAACATCTGAGGTTTTGGTATCCATGGTGGGTCCCAGAACCAATCCCCAGAGTTCCCCAAGGGTCAACTATGTTCTCTTAAGAAACAGCAGAGTTGAAATCAAAGCTTAGATTTGTTGTCGTTTTAGTTGCTAAGTCGTGTCCAACTGTTTTGTGACTGACTACATGGACTGTAGCCTGTCAGGCTCCTCTGTCCATGGGATTTCCCAGGCAAGAATATTGGAGTGAGTTGCCATTTTCTTCTGCAGGGAACCTTCCCAACCTATGGATCAAACCTGAGTCTCATGCACTGGCATGCTGAACCACCAGGGAAGCCAGTAAACTTAGATTTAGCAGTAAAACCAAATTTCAGCAATAAGAGAAATTAAGAACTCTCTACAAGCAGTTGTGGTCCTTGACGCTGCTTGTATGGTCATGAACTTACTGTTATGGAATTTACAGTGAATAGCCAGTGACAGGAGAAGGCAATGGCACCCCACTCCAGTACTCTTGCCTGGAAAATCCCACGGACGGAGGAGCCTGGTAGGCTGCAGTCCATGGGGTCGCTAAGAGTCAGAAGAAAGTGACTTCACTTTCTCTTTTCACTTTCATGCATTGGAGAAGGAAATGGCAACCCACTCCAGTGTTCTTGCTTGGAGAATCCCAGGGACAGGGAAGCCTGGTGGGCTGCCATCTATGGGGTCACACAGAGTCGGACACGACTGAAGTGACTTAGCATAGCATAGCCAGTGACAAGTTGACGAAAAGTATGGTAAGGCCAAAGGGAACAGAGAGTGGGGTGTGTGTGTGTGTGTGTGTGTGTGTGTGTGTGTGTTTATACACACACATGCTTTTTTTTCTAATTCACTGGGGTATTATTTTCCTGTTGCTGCTGTAACAACTTACCACGTACTTTGTGGCTTTGAACAACACAAGTTGATTATCACACAGTTCTGGAGGCCAAGTGTATAATATTAGGTCTCACTGTGCTAAAATCAAGGTGCTGGCAGAGCTGTGCTCCTTCTGGAAGCTCTGGGGGAGGATCTGTTTTCTTGCTTTCTTCAGCTTCCAGAAGCTGCTCACATATCTTGGTTCATGGCCCTCTTCCATTTTCAAAGCCAGCACTGTCAGCTTGAATCTTTCTTACACTGCTCTGCCTCTGGTTCTTCTTTTCTACCTCATTCTTTCACCTTAAAATATCTTTGTTATTACTTTGGACCCTGAAGATAATCCAGGATCATCTCCCTATTTTAAGTCAACTGGTTAGCAACCTTAATTCCATCCACAAACTTAATGGTCTTTTGTCGTGCAGCCTAACATAGTCTCAGGTTTGGCGTATTAAGATACAGACATCTGAACTTCCCTGGTGGCCCAGTGACTGAGATTCTGCACTCCCAATTCAAGGACCCCGGGTTCTATCCCTCAGGAGAGCTGAATCCCATGTGTTGTAACTAAGAGTTCACATGCTTCAACTAAAAGATTCTGCATGTCACAGCTAGGACTCAGAGCAGCCAAATTAAAAAAAAAAAAAAAAGCAAAACATGTAGGCATCTTGAGGGCTATTATTTTGCTTACAAAAGGTGGTCAGAGAAAGTTTCACTGAAAAGGTGATATTTGAACAGATGCCTAAATTAAGTGAAGGAAGAAACCATGTAGTGGAAGAGAGGAAGTTCTACATTGTAGGACATTCAGTGTTAAATCTGGAGAGAAGAATGTTCTTGGGAAATGGAGAAGACCCACTGGATTAAAGAGAAGTAAGTCAGGAAAAGAAAGATAGAAGATGAAGCAAGACTATCTAGCACCTTACAAGACTGTAGGACTTTGGGTTTTATTCTAAGAGTGATGGCAGTCAGTGGTGGTTTTGAGTAGGCAAGTAACAGAATTTGATTATGTTTTAAAAAGGATTGGTTTCGTAGAGTGTAGGCAACTACAGCAGAAGCAAGGGGAGACATTCCCATCGTCTGGTGATAGAAAAGTGTGGTCTGGGTTGAGTGATAGCAGTTAGGGTTGAGAAATGGCTGGATTTGGGATTGATTTGAAAGTGAAGTTGGTAGAATTTTCTTTATGGATCAGATGAAGGATACAGAAGAAAGAGAAAAATTTGATCTGAGCAACTGGAGGAATGGGACTGAGACAGGGAACAGGGGAAGGAGCAAATCTCAGAGAAAGTATTCAGCTGAGTCCAGATAGGAGAAACGGGAGATGTTTATTAGACATAGGAGGCTGGATAAATAAACCTAAAATTCAGGCAAGAGGCTTGGAAATTTAAGTGTGGAAGTCGTAGGTGGTATTTAAGGCCACGACTGATGGAGTTGCTGAGAATGTAGAGAAATGAGGAGAAACACAGTGAAGCAAAGAGAAGAGAGAAAGGGAGAGGACGGGAAAGGTCACTTTTTTATTTTTTTTTTTTTCCTAAATTTATTTATTGTTTTTGGTTGCACTGGGTCTTCATTGCTATGCACAGGCTTTCTCTAGTTGCAGCAAGTGGGGGCTACTCTTCGTTGTGGTGTTCGGGCTTCTCATTGCAGTGATTTTGTTTGTTGCAGAGCATAACCTTTAAGCATGTAGACTTCAGCAGTTGCCACACGTGGGCTCAGTAGCTGTGGCTTGTGGGGAGACTGGAGCCCACTTCGCTGGACTACCAGGGAAGTCCTAGAGCCCCTGACGTTTAGAGAACAATCAGTGTTGAGGAGGATGTATAAACAATGCTAAGAAGAAGCTGCGGGTTAGGCAAAAGAAGTAAAGAAGCCAGTGAAGAAATTCATCTGAGGATTTCTCTGCGGACCAGTGGTTAAGAATCTGCCTGCCAATTCAGGAGACATGAGTTCGATCCCTGGTCCAGGAACTAGATCCCCCATGACTCAGAGCAGCTAAGCCTATGTGCCGCAACTACTGAGCCTACGCTCTAGAGCCCAGGAGCTGCAACAAGAGAAGCCACCACAATGAGCAGGCTGTGCTCACCGCAACTAGAGAAAAGCCTGTGCAGCAATGAAGACCCAACACAGCCCCCCCCAAAAAAAAGCAATTCGTGTCAGTTGGAGTAAACTTTGAACATCTGATTTGATAATAGAAAGTAACTGACAGCTGACAAAAGCAGTTGCAGTGGTGTGTGTTGGGAGAGGATGAGAGAAGACCGGCCAGTCCATAGAGTCATTTTTTCCCAAGGAGTTCTGCCCTAATGGGACTCCAGAAATGTGATTAATCAAGGAGACATGATAGCGTGTTTGTGATCTCATAGGAGTTCTTCCATCCAGTGGGAAACAATGATGCTGATTAAAGGAGGAGAGGGATGTGTGAAACAGATTCCTAAGTAGGTGAAAAGGGATGAGTGGGACTTTACACGGATAGAGACACTGGCTTTGGAGGAGCATAAGGTGGAGAAGGCAATGGCACCCCACTCCAGTACTCTTGCCTGGAAAATCCCATGGATGGAGGAGCCTGGTGGGCTGCAGTCCATGGGGTTGCTAAGAGTCGGACACGACTGAGCGACTTCACTTTCACTTTTTTGCTTTCATGCATTGGAGAAGGAAATGGCAACCCACTCCAGTTTTCTTGCCTGGAGAATCCCAGGGGCAGGAGAGCCTGGTGGGCTGACATCTATGGGGTCATGCAGAGTCGGACATGACTGAAGTGACTTAGCAGCAGCAGCAGTAGCAAAGGTGGTCCATTCCAGTACTCTTGCCTGGAAAATCCCATGGATGGAGGAGCCTGGTAGGCTGCAGTCTATGGGGTCGCAAAGAGTCGGACATGACTGAGCGACTTCACTTTGACTTTTCACTTTCATGCATTGGAGAAGGAAATGGCAACCCACTCCAGTGTTCTTGCCTGGAGAATCCCAGGGACAGGGGAGCCTGGTGGGCTGCTATCTTTGGGGTTGCACAGAGTCGGACATGACTGAAGCTACTTAGCAGACTTAGCAAAGGTGGTCCATCCTCAGTGAGCAGAGAAGGCAGAGTGAGAGTAGGTTGGTGGGTTTGGTAATAGAAGAAAGTGATCCTTTTTCATTTCTTCTATTTTCTCAGTGACATAAGAACCAAAATTATCAACTGAGAGTGAGCAGGTAGAGAAGGCTGGGGATAAGGAGAAAAGGTAAATAGTAATAGCCAAATGGTTGAATGAATTGAGCAGCCAGGGATTGCCTGGTAGTTCTATTTAAAATCTGACTTTATTTGGGGAAGGAGGTGATTCTTCCATTTCTTGACATCTTCTTTAACTGTATTATGTAAATGATCAGAACACCCATCCAAGAAATTGCTTTTGTCATACCAACAGAAGTCCAAATGTATTTCCAGAACAAACCTTACAAATGGCCTGAGTCAAATTACATATGAAAAACATTTCAAATGATT
Source organism: Tragelaphus eurycerus (assembly GCA_935064755.1). Classification (NCBI taxonomy): domain Eukaryota; kingdom Metazoa; phylum Chordata; class Mammalia; order Artiodactyla; family Bovidae; genus Tragelaphus; species Tragelaphus eurycerus. The sequence continues at coordinate 273,048 of CAKXYN010000361.1, forward strand.
CTATATGATGTAGAAACAAATGTCTGAAGAACACTGGCTAGGCCCTATTGGTTATTAAAAACAGGAAGTTGGAAATGTGATCTTTATTCTCTGGAAGACAATATAGATGTGGAAATAATTCATCATGATCAGGTAAACTGTATAACAGGAAGATTGTAGTACATTTACTATTGCTATCCCAAACCCATATTTATGAATGTTATTATTAGAATTCTAAAAGCATACTTTCAACTCATTTAACTTTGTTACTTAGTTATGTAAGGAACCAAACATTTAAATAGTGATATGAAAAAATAAAAGCTTCATGATTTCCAGAAATGTATTAGACTAGAGGAACGAGCTAGAAGTCTCTTAAATTCTAAATGGCTGGATGGGTTTAGAAAACAACAGCAAGTGTACCCATAGAGGAGGAATGCCAATGACCTTTCAGTTACTACTTTGTACATTTCTTTATACAAGTTTTCTTACTTTATATTGTTTGAATTTTTAAAAAACAGTAATCTCAAAGAATTTCAGTTTGAAAAGAATTTTTGGCCCTACATTCTATTGTATTCTATTCAGTTCCACTTTTTTTTAAAGTCACAAGCATTTCTTTACTACATTTTGTCCCATATATTCTCTACTTTCTTACCCCTGTGTGAGTGACTATTTGTCATGCATGGCCCTACATTTTAAAGCAGGTTTTTAAGGGAGCAATTTGGATTATTTGGCAAATAAGGAGGAATAGAATTTTGCAAGAGCAGCTTCATGAACAAAGTCTGGGAGTGAGACTCAGTAGGGACAGGGAAGGAGCTCTCTGAATGGCGGACCATCTGAAGGTCAGATGCAGGGTCTGGGATCTACATTGTGGAGGGTGAGATATTTAGAGCTGATCTAAGAGGTAAAGGCAGGAAAACGTGTATTTGCACATATGTGTATATGCGTACATTTGTATATAGTATACATATATGATACAAGTAATAAAACTCACTTATATAGAATGTTTCATTGGAATAACATATTTCTGTCCATTAGTGGATGAATGTGTAACACACACACACACACAGTGTTGTTGTTATTCTTGTATAATTGTTAAGTCATGTCCAACTATTTTGCAACCCTATGGACTGTAACCTGCCAGGCTCATCTGTCCATGGGATTTTCCAGGCAAGAATACTAGAGTGGTTTGCCATTTCCTTCTCCAGGGGATTTTCCTGACTCAGGGTTTGAACCCATCTTCTGCATCAGCAGGCAGATTCTTCACCACTGAGCCACCGAGAGATATATATATATATATATATATATATATATATATATTCACAATAGAATATTACTCAGCCATTACAAAGGAGAGATCCCCTGCCATTTGTGTCAACATGGATGAATCTTGAGGGCATTATGCTAAATGAAATGAAATAAGTTGAATAGAGAAAGATAAATACTATATGATCTCTCATATGTGGAATCTTAAGAAAAAAAATCTCACAGAAAAAGAGATCAAACTTGTTGCTACCATAGGTGGGGGATGAGGGGTAGGACGAATGGGAGAAGTGGGTCCTAAGGTATAGATTTCCAGTTATGAAATAAGTAAGTACTAGGGATGTGATGTCAGAGAAAGCAATGGCACCCCACTCCAGTACTCTTGCCTGGAGAATCCCAGGGATGGGGGAGCCTGGTGGGCTGCCATCTGTGGGGTCGCACAGAGTCAGACACGACTGAAGCGACTTAGCAGCAGGAGCAGCAGCAGCAGGGATGTGATGTGTACCATATTGACTATAGTTAACACTTTCATATCACATGGATGAAAGTTTTTAAGAGAATCAATCCCAAGAGCTCTCATGAGGAAAATAATTTCTGTGTGTGTGTATATCTATATGAGATAATGGACTGTGGTGATCATGCCATGTTGCATGTAAGCCAAAACATTATGCCATACACCTTAGACAGTGTGTGTGTATGAGTCGCTCAGTTGTGTCCAACTCTTTGGAACCCCATGGACTGTGGCCCACCAGGCTTCTCTGTCCATGGGATTCTCCAGGCAAGAATACTGGAGTGGGTAGACATTTCCTTCTTCAGGGCATCTTCCCAACCCAGGGATTGAACCTCGTCTCCTGCATTGCAGGCAGATTGCTTTACCATCTGAGCTACCAGGCAAGCCCTAATACAATGAAGCCCTACACAATGCTGCATGTCAATTATATCTCAATACAACTGGTGGGGGAAAGAATAACACATTTTTTAATATTACATGATAAAATGAATTAGTGTGGTATTTCCTTAAAGACTTGAAAATTCACAATAAGATGATCAAGAGTATAAAGGCTGCAGAGGTATTCTTTCATGGTTTTTAATTGTGGTTTTGGGATATAAGGAAGCATTCATTTGGAAGTTTCATTTTCCTGAACATAAAAATTGATCCAGATTCTTTTCTTGGATTGGATCTTTTCTTTTTCTTGGATCTTTTCTTGGATTTGTTTTTTTTAGACATGGAGTTCTCTGGCTACCAATATTTTGTTTTGAATTTTATATAGATCTATTCCTTGTTCTCCGATAGATAGTACAATTTAAATGAAACATTTATAGCATATGCTGATCAAGGGAAAGATTACAAACAAACACTTCCTTTCCCCTTTTCCTGATTAAAAATGCCTGGACAGCTCCTGCAACAGCTTGAAGAAAATCCCTAGTGTGAAGCATGGAAGGTGATGACTGGAAGTTACAGGGAAACTTACTGTTTTTCTGGGACAAGGCTGAGGACTTTATAATAGTTTTCAAAAGTCCTCCATCTGCCACAGGGTTTGGTTGCACCTGTGTTGGTTTCAGTTCTCTCTCCGGTGGTGAGCTATCCTCATTTTATGTAATTCCCCCCTCATTCTACTCAAGGAGAAGATTAGAAAAATCTGCTTGTGACCCATGTGTACACCACATCTACACTCCATCACTCCTGCTCAGAAATTAATACTCCTATGAAAAAAGAGCTGAACGTTAATAGGTTTGCGACCCACTGGGTTGTACCTTGATTGCCCAGAGACCAAAGCTATCAATTTAGAGAGACAGCTTCAAAGCCCAGAAATGTCAGACAAACCAAATCTACTTGATTGCCACCACCCATCACTCAGATTAGCCTACAGCTCTGATTGTTTTTTTCTTCTTATTTTGCCACATGGCACAGTTAGTTCCTAGACCAGGGATCAAACCTGCAACCCCCTGCATTGGAAGCTTGACCACCTGGGAAGTCCCCAAATCTCTAGGTTTTTATCTTTAGGTTTTCTTTTTTTAGATCAAAGATGTAACAATGTTCACTGTAACAACTCAAATAGTACAGAAATATACACAATTGAAATATAAACAGTCAATAAAATATGTACACTCCCTGCCTTCAAGAAAACCATCAGGAACAGTTCTGTGTCTATACACTTACACTCTCAACGTTTTGAATTGAAAGGATTATACTGAACAATGTACTACACAAGCTTCTGAATGAATAGATGGGAGTTTGGTAATTCATTCAATAAGCACGGAGGTACCACTACATGTTAGGCACTGTTTTAGAAGCGGAGAGTACAGAGGTGAAGCAGAAGACATCTCTGTTCATGGGATTCTTGTATATCTGGAAGGGAATGGATAGCCAGTAAACAGGCAAACTAATAAATAAAACCATCTTAGTGAATGGTAAGTGCTATGAAGAAAAGTCTAAAGGGTAACAGGAGAGAATGACTTAGGGTAGGATGAACTAGCTGTTTAGGGAGGCAGCCTTGAAGGAAGTGGCATTTGAGCTAAAACCTGAGTGATAGGAGGGAAGCAGCCTTGCAGAAAACAGTGGGAAGAATATTTCAGGCAGTGAGAGTGAGGAGACAGTCATATGCAATGAGGAACCCGAAAAGCCTGGGCATGTTTAGGAAAGGCAGTGTGTCTAAAGCTTAATGAGCTAGGAAAATGGGAGGAGAGGAGGTTGGAGAGGCAGGTGGGGGGCCAGGTCATGCTGGACCCCTCCAGCCACATCAAGAGGTACCATTGCAGAGGTGCTATGACAACAATTCAGGGAAAAAAAGATGGATTTTTCAGCGTGTGGTGCTGAGACAACAGGCCTTTCAAACTGAAAATAAGACACCCATGCCACATCCTATATAAAAACAAATTCTGAGTGGACAACAATCCACATAAACAAAGTTGAAACACTAGCAAAGATTGAGAAGATACTGGCAATGTATATGTGGGAAAAAAAATCAGTACTCAGAATATATATTGAATTCTTCTGATCAATGAGACTAAAATTAAACCAGGAAATGAGGAAAGGATATGAACGAGCAATTTGCAGAAGAAAAAAGTGTATGGTCCATAAGCATAAAAAGATGATCAACTCTACTGATAATCAGGGAAATGCAAATGAAAACAGAAAAAATGAAAGTCCATTTCATGGTCCTCCAGACTGACAAAAACTTTAAAGTCCTGCAGTGGCAGGAGTTGACAGTCCCTCTCTCATGCCTTGCTAGTGGGCATGGAAAGTGGGCTACCTTGGAGGTCGATTGCCACAGCTGATAAACAGATATGATGATTGTCTATGACTTGGCAATGTTATTTCCAGTCTGGTGTGAGAGAAGATGGGTGTAAGGAGTCGCAGGGCACATGTTTGTTATAGTAGAAAAACTGGAAAACCTAATGTTCATATGTAAATGGAATGGATAAATAAAATACAGAAGGCTATCAAATGGAATACAATACTGCACAGAAATTTAAAAGAATGAGTTGGACCTGTTATCTATCTAATCATCAAAACATGGATTACTTCCCCAAAACATAAAATTGAATGTTAAACACAACTATACACTCTTCTATACAGATAGTATAATACCATCTTTTTCTGTTAAAATGAACACACAAAAGAATAGTTTGTCAATAGTAAACTGTTGGCACACTACAACAAAATCTGATCCACCACCTGCTGTGTCTGTCTGTAAGTGAGGGATAGTTTCTACGTTTTGAAATAATTGGGGGAAAATTTTTTTAAAGAGTAATATGTAAATGACACATGAAAATTACATGGACTTCACCTTTATTTGTCCCTAAGTCAAGTTTTACTGGATCACAGCCAAGCTCGTTTTTTAAATAACATCCATTTTTTAAAAAACATATCCATTTAAAAAAAAAACGAATCGTCACCTATATGGGTGGGATGGGGAGGGAGGTGGGAAGGATGTTCAAGTGGGAGGGGACATGGATAAACCTATGGCTGATTCATGTTGATGCTTGATAGAAACCAGTGCAAAACTGTAAAGCAATTATCCTTCAGTTAAAAATAAATAAATTAAAAAAAATATTGCCTGTGGCTGCTTTTGCTACAGAGGCAGAGGTGAGCAGTTTTGACGGACCATAGAGAGTACAAAGCCTGAAGTGCTGATCCTCAGTCCTTTACGGAAGATATCTGCAGACCTCTGTTCTGTTTTTACTTGGATATTATTTTTTAATTGTTTGGGAGTATACACATCACATTCATGATGGTGGCTACCTCTGGAGAAGGAGGGGCAGGGGAGTAGAACTGGAGATAGATGTCAAAGGGTATTGTGATGTCTGTAAATGTGAAAAAACTTTAGTTTTCAGTTCTACCCGGTGGGAATACAAGTGTTTGTTACATAAGACCCTGAATCTTCCTGTACTTTTTCTTTAAAGGCTCAGAAAAGCTAAACACGAAAATATATTTTATAGACAGTATTTGATATTAATGCATCTAAATCTGTCATATATGTATATGTACACTTTTAATTTTTGATTGAAGTAGAGTTAATTTTACAGTGTTGTGTTAGTTTCAGTTATCAATGTTAATTATTTAACAATGATTCAGTTGTACATATACCTGTATCTATTCTTTTTCAAATTCTTTTACAGAATATTGAGCAATTTCCTGTGCTATGGAGTAGGTCCCTGTTGGTTATCTGTTTTAAATATAGCAGTGTGTTCATGTCAGTCCAAAACTCCCAATATATGTTTTAATAGTTGTACAGTAGTCTTATTTATAGATAACAGGAATTTATTTTTGTAATGGTTTTGATTTGAGATTCAGGATCTCTCCATGAATTTATGAAGTATCTGATTTCTTCTTCCTTAGAATGCCTGTTTAAGTCCTAAGACCTATTTTCTATTGAAATTTAGTCTTTTTCTCTTATTGATTTGGGGACTCTTTTACATATGAAATCTATTGATTCTTCCTTTGAAAAAGAATCATCTGGATTTTCATTTACTTACTTTGTTAATAGTCTCCTGTCACTTCAGTTCAGTTCAGTTGCTCAGTCGTGTTCAACTCTTTGTGACCCCATGGACTGCAGCACGCTAGGCATACCTGTCCATCACCAACTCCTGGAGTTTACTCAAACTCATGTCCATTGAGTCGGTGATGCCATCCAACCATCTCATTCTCTGTCATCCCCTTCTCCTCTTGCCTTCAATCTGTCCCAGCATCAGAATCTTTTCCAACGAGTCAGCTCTTTGCATCAGGTGGCCAAAGTATTAGAGTTTCAACTTTAACATCAGTCCTTCCAATGAACATTCAGGACTAATTTCCTTTAGGATGAACTGGTTGGATCTCCTTGCAGTCCAAGGGACTCTCAAGAGTCTTCTCCAACACCACAGTTCAAAAGCATCAATTCTTTGGCTCTCAGCTTTCTTTAGAGTCCAACTCTCACATCCATACATGACTACTGGAAAAACCATAGCCTTGACTAGATGGACCTTTGTTGGCAAAGTAATGTCTCTGCTTTTGAATATGTTATCTAGGTTGGTCATAACTTTGCTTCCAAGGAGTAAGCATCTTTTAATTTCATGGCTGCAGTCACCATCTGCAGTGATTTTGGAGCCCCTAAAAATAAAGGCTGCCACTGTTTCCCCGTCTATTTCCCATGATGTGATGGGACCAGATGCCATCTTAGTTTTCTGAATGTTGAGCCTTAAGCCAACTTTTCACTCTTCTCTTTCACTTTCATCAAGAGACTCTTTAATTCTTCTTCACTTTCTGCCATAAGGGTGGTATCATCTGCATATCTGATGTTATTGATATTTCTCTCAGCAATCTTGAGTCCAGCTTGTGTTTCTTCCAGCCCAGTGTTTCTCATGATGTACTCTGCATATAAGTTAAATAAGCAGGGTGACAATATACAGCCTTGATGTACTCCTTTTCCTATTGGGAATCAGTCT